>JAWQRP010004569.1:0-11701 GCA_033557875.1 Quadriops clusia | reverse complement strand
TATGCAAATATTTACAGTAAGACGTATGAATTTTAAGGGCGCTTGCATTTTCAAGAAGTAACTTCATACATTTTATCAGTAAAGTGCCATGCGCAGTTCATTTTCAACTTGGAAATTAGTGTATTCGTAAATCAAATAAAAATGATAATGGACATTGGTGGTTTTAAAAAGGTGAGGTTATAAACGACAATACAACTTCTACAAGAGTGAAAAGTTATATAAAGTTTGCCAAATTATTTCGTAAGATGCCAATTTGTCTTATAAGAGATATTAAGATTACCATTATAAATAAAAATTGTTATATAGAAGTAACAGCAGGATACCTATCAAACTCAAAATGGTTTTATAAATGTGTTAAGATATACTTTAATATAACCTTCATAAGCTTTTGGTGTATAAAGGTCGTATAAGGGTCGGATAAACGTTTTCAAGACATTTTTATAAAACTTTTGGTTTATTAATTTGCCGAGAAAACGTTTTCTCAGCAATTATATAACTTTTTGTATTACTTTAATATAATAAGATTGCTTTATAACCTGCGCCTATTTGGGGTTTATAAGCGTTATATAAGGGTCGAATAAACGTTTTCAAGACATTTTTATAAAACTTTTGGTTTATTAAATTGTCGAGAAAACGTTTTCTCAGCTATTATATAACTATTTGTACTATTTGGGATTATATGATATTGATTGCCTTAAATACGTTACATTGTAAATTATGAATAATATTAGGAATAAAAAGCCCGCCCTAGTTTCTCTTAGTTCTTTTTTGCATACATTAAATAGATCATCTCGAAAATTTGGTGCAACTTTCTAATGCGGCCGACGCGTTCTGCGAGCCCGCGCCGCATAATTCAAGAATATGGAAGAATTTGCACTAGAAATTTTACATAATCGCGATAATACGCAAATTAGTTTGCAATTAACATGTGTATTTATGATATGGATAACATGACTACTCCGGTCAGGAAAAAGGAAATAATTTATATTATATTATGAATTAAGAGCGAGCACAGAGAACGGGTTTCTGTATGGGGCAATTTTTGCCGGTTTATTTCTGTTTAATTGGGCTTTATTTCCGCTCGCCGGAGAAAAATCGCGCCTTAAACATGTCTAAATGTTTTTAGACCATACGTCTGGATGTAAAAGAAAATGTTTATTAATGCAGGTTTGACACCTGTCTGAGTTCATTAATTCTCGCATGAAATCTAATCCGCGCCTTATATAGGCTTCGACAGGTGTGCTTCTTTTCAATGAGGATTTAATTTTGCCTAATGTTTTTTGTTCGTGCCCGCGTGTGTATAGACGTAATTTGTAGACACTATCAGCAATCAAACGACAGTTTTCTAGCGTTATTCGAAGGGAACTTACCAGGTTTAGGTAATCGAACTTATCCACTATAAAACACGTTTAAGGTATCACTTTTCTTGAACATCACATCTGAAAAACAAACAGAAAAAATCGTTAATAATTTGTACGTAAGTCTAAAAGGTAAAATGTTCGTTTAATTAGGCGCATGGTTGGTTTAGTTTTAAGTGGGTCTATTTTTTAGAACAGTTATACTTGTTAAACAAATTACTACAACATTTTGCAATGACAGACTCAAAGTAATGAGCATGGAGCTTAGATGGGCAATGCTGCACAGAGCGGGCGCTGTACCATACAGCAAATTAATTGTGGCAGCACTTCCATTGAAAAATGTTAAACGTTCCGCTGCAAATATCACCGAGTCGAGTTTTCAATGGAATGAAACCGTGTAATTTAAAAGCGTGAATTAAAAAGCGGCGTCGGCCGTCAGGTTCTTTTCATCCGTCAAAGGTTGCCGCATCACGTTCACTATTAGAAATAAGTTGCAATTAAAAGTATAAGATCAACCTCCGAAGTCTTCCTGGCTCTGTAGTTTCTAATCTCTGTGCTCCAGTGGCGTAGCTCTGATCCACATTAAATCAGAACTGGCAATTAATTACTCCTGAACAATAATTATAAGCACTCGAATTAATTAAAATATAAAGAAAAAGCCCAAGATACTTCCACTCTGGTTTACAGTTGAGGCGTTTTCCCTTGTCTCAATAAATGCACTTTGCAACAACGTGCGAAGCTACGCCTTTGATGATATACATTCCGTGGTCGTTACTGACCGAACTGGCGATGTCACGAGAAACCAAATAAAGAATAAGACGTGGGTCGTTAGAATCAGGTCTTCCTAACCCATATTTAAGAATATTTCAATTCAGTACGCAGCGGTCAGCCGTAATAAAACATAAAACTAGTATGGTGTTTTATATGTTACACATGTTTTCCACGGCGTTTATTGAATTACAACTTCACTCAAAGTCCAATTAATTTACCATCGACGTTGTGCCGTTGTTGTGTATTTAAAGTAACGCAGCGCAGGAGACAAGAAGAGAAAACTTATTTCGATCATTAAAATTTACTAGATGCATCAGCGCCGCGGAGCGTCAATAGAGCGCACTATGTGGTGCAAATTGGCTTCGAAACCTTCAGATGCTGTGATTGAAGTTTCAATGAGTTTTTCAATTACGCATCAGTAAACCTACAGAAGATAAATGGTAATTAAGTCTTTGTGCTATTTATGTGCCGTTCGTTTGTTCCTTTAATGAAGTGTTAGTTCGGTAGAGACATGTAACTTTTGCAAATTAGGTTTTTTTACAAGAGTCAATTTCTCTTTTAATGGAATATTTTCATTTTTGAGTGCTTCTTAACTAAAATACTAAACTTTGCATAAAATCCGGATTTTAATGACAGGTGGGACAACAATACACATATTTATTTTCTTCAACAATGTATCAATTTTACTTAATACTATAAGATTTTACATAAACGGGCAACATAAATATTTAATTCTTAAAAACCTGTAAAGTAGTAACTTGGTAATTTACAACGTCTCGTTCAGTATGCGCGGAAAATTAGCATTATTTTATGGTTAAATCAAAGAGCAGTAAATCTTGCTAAATGTTTAATAACAAGGATTAAGTGACTTTAAAATAATGCAACTTGATAGTGCCGGGTTTAACGCAATGCTTCGCAAATAGAAATGAAATTTAACCCAGTTATTATGCACTTGAAATAATATTTAAAAAAAATACAGAAATAACAATAGTAAAAAAAACTCCATTGGACAAAAAATAAGGTGCAATTTTCAATAAACCAAGGACGAAACAAGGAAACAACATTTCAACAAGCGAATGAAGAATACTAAAATAAAGATTCAGAGAAAGTGGAAATTCGCAGAGAAATCATTTGTATTTAATTTCCAGAAGCATATTACGTAAAAATGCTAGTTTCTCGAGCATGTATACCGCTTTTTCCTGATTTTTCCTTCTGCACCTCGCCTCTAATTGGCAACAAATTATATAATCTATTATATGCAACAATGAGCGAACTAGTTTTGCATATAAGAGCCTCATAACTTTACGCAAATGACACGACACTGGCAGTAATAACCAACCTGGTATATTTATGAAGATTAGAATAGTGAATTAGCATTAGGATCGCTTGTTGTAGATGAATATGCAAATCGAACAAAGGAGATTCCACTTACAATTTACAGTTCGCTGCCCAAATAGCTCCACGGCTATTTTTTTATTTCTTTCTTTTCGGATAAGGCATCCGGTTTAAAGGCTTTGCGATATGAGAAACTGATTATTGGCATATATATTAAACTTCTACTGAGATTAAATACTGCTTCGAGGTGAATTTGTGCTTTACTGGTCGGATTAAGTTTTTTTTGCATGTAGAATTTTTTTGCATAATTTTTATAACATCCATGTGGAATTTGACTACTGACCATAACCATACGGTCAGAAACTTTATTGGCATCCATAAAAAGTTACGAGAATAAGCCGCACGGAGATACAGCTTATGTTAACATTGCATGCAACAGCGTTATTAATGAATGTTGATAAATATTGCATTTTTAATGGCAAAGTTTCATGTTTTCTAATGTCTTTGCGAGCAATAAATTGTTATTTAAAACTCGCCTTAAAAACGAGTTATATTTTAGCCATAAATAAGGGTTTTGCTAAAACGTGGGTACATAAATACTGCCATTTTATAATGCATATTTCAATATCTCATACATTCAATTAACTATCCCATTTACTTAGTTTATCATGCATATTAAATTACGTTTTAATTAGCAATTCATGCAAGTGTAATTACATGATAAGGTATGTATTTTTATATAAAAATGATGGAAAATACTTATTTTAAAATGTTGAAATATTTTTTTGTATTATAGTATTTTTATTCCATTTTTTATAGTATTTTTATTCCATTTTTTATAGTATATTTATTCCATTTTATAGTATATTTGTAGTAGTGTATTTTTTGTATTATATTTTATGTATGTAGGTAGGTATATTTTATTTCGTATTATGCAATAAATAAATATTTTTGTTTTTTGCCATATGTGTCGCAGATGCTAAGTAAATTAGCATACGGCAACAGTGGAATCTATTTATAAATAGCTTCTTGTACTTATTAACATAACCTTCCACTTATTCCATTTAAGCAGTATTTGAAAATGATGTTTATCGTCTTGAAACTTGATTAATTGTGAATGATAGGTATCAAAACACTAATAGGGTTTTTAATAGCCTCTTAATAAATTTCCTACTTCTAGCTCCTATAACCATAGAATTCTCGGATCCTCTTTTATTATCCAGGACCACCTAGTCTAGCTATCCTATATCTCTATACATTACACTAAATTTAGCACTTTATCAATTAATAGATGGTACCAACGTGAATTTTACGACCTTTACGTGGGCTTTATAATGCATCTTGACAACAATTGATTTACTGTTGCCTCCAATTGATTATATGGCTTAGAGGTCAGTTGGACTAACCAAGCAGTCGAACGAACGTGAATAGCATTAAAGCTCATGATACACAGATCTAGAATTGTAAGACTAAAATACAATTAACATGGAATTACTATTTCCATCAGTGACTGACTGTTGCTTCTTATGGCACGTATAGTATGCTGTACTTCGCTTACAAGCAAAATTCTTCCAAAGTATCTACATACTGTCAATTTTAACGGAACTTTTTTTGTGCGTCAATTTTAGTGATTAATGGCTTTGATGACAATAAGCATATTATGAATCTCTCTTCTCATACTTAAAACGTGAAATTATGCCAGCAACGAAAATCTCGAAAATACTATGCTAGACAGAGTGATTAATTGAAATCGGAATGATAATGTTGTAACATTCGCGAGTAGCCCATGAGTACTTACTTATCATTTTCGAGCGCATTTTCCAGTTATAGAACGGTAGTTCAATAATAATTGCACCTAATGTGCTAAGAGAGGCAACGGCGCAATCTATCAACATTACAGATGAAAAATAGCACGGATTTCGAGAGAAAAACGAATTTATCATTCGTTAACGTTCTTCTGGCGTTCCTTTGAACACGAGTTTCTACTCCGTGCCGGAGACAACCGGTTCTATTGGTGAACATTTTTATAACGTTGGATAATTTAGGCACAAATGTTGTTTTTCTATGTTTAGAAACACGCTAACGATACACTGCTTCGACACAGTGACTGACATTTACGGAGGAGACGTAAAAATTAAATAAAACTGGCTGATTGTGGCTGGAAACCATCTGAGATCATCCTGACGCTTTTACTTTCTTGGGGCGACCGTTATTTAGAGTTTAAATTAATTTTAGTTGAAAATTGTAAATAAAGTATTCTACAAGTTTCTTACGGAAACTATATAGGCTAGGATTTTGTTTTTTGTACTGTATATAATATATAATGTAATATAATATAGTATGGTATAATAAGAATACTGATTGTTAAAAAGTCTTCCTTATGTGTATGTTAAACTGGGAAATAAATTCACGCCGTGCGGTGATTAAACATTTTTCTTTTGATAACGTGCCAGGCACCGTTAATGAAGACAAAATAATTGAGCTAAAGTGTAGGTTTGCGATGGCGGAATATACATATAACCAGGCGAGGGCAAAAATGTGGTTGAAGGAAGAAGTTATGACAAATAATCACCAAAGTGTTTAAAGGCTGCATGTATAGGTAAATTGCGGCGTAATACTCACGTACTATATAATGTTCGAAATTGTCTTGTTATTATGCAAAATATTATAAAATATTTTTACCGAACGTGCCAAGGCAAGGCGAGAAACGCTATTTTATGACGTGTTGCCTTTTAAAAACGGCAACAGCTTTATAATATTTAGTACGTAATTTACGGTTTATCATCACGGAAAGCTTCACTCATATTATTTAGGTAGGTTTCTTCACACACAGCATTTTTGTTGTAGTTAAACTAAAAGCGTTAATGACTTGACAGTGCAAGAACAAACGAAGCAGTCATTGCGTAAGATGCGGGGCTATTAGTTAAAAAATTCCACGCCTTTTCAACTCGCGATTCTACTGGAATCCTTAACGGAAACAATTTAAATTATCGACTCAACATGTATAAATGCAGACAAAATGGGATACCGTCGGCGTGGTAATGATCAAGTAACTGTTGCTTTTCTTAATTGGTTCTAATAAATTATAGACAGGTGTGAAAAAATATAAGCGGCTCTCAAAGAATTTAATGCTTCTAATGCTTCTTTAAGAATCTAATGCTTCTTTAAGAATCTAATGCCTCTCTAAGAACCTATTGCCTCTCTGAGAATCTAATGCCTCTCTACGAATCTACCGCCTTACTATGAATCTAATGCACACATTATGGTGTAAAGTATTTTGCCGACACATTGTCCTTAATTTCCTCGCAGTCCTTTGTGAACAAATCACTTCTATACTAAAAACCGAGAAAATACTTACTACTAATATATGGCCGCATTTCGAACACAATGGATTCGCGTAAACCGTTTACCGCAAAATAAGTTACAACTGAACAGATCGGCTAATCATATATATTTATTTGCTGGCTTTGGTGTGAACGTCTTAATTTGATATAATTCATGCAGAGTAGCTTTTCAATAGATTAGAAATAGATTTGTGTTTGTGGGATAACAATCGGTGCGTATACTGCTCGAGGTTGAAAGAATGCTAAATTGTATTAAATTGGTAACGACTGTTGTTGCCATACGCTTATTTAGAAACTCCGACAAGTTAATTCAAAATAAACACTTTGGAGGTATAAATCATTGGTGAGTTTCACTAGTCAGGTTTGCGGCACTGATCGGGTCTAGTGTTTAGATGAATATATCTTCCATGTGACATTAAAATAATAAGTCGGAATAAGGTACACTATAACGACGCACTAAATCATTTTGAATGCAACCGAACGCAGAATAATGAACGCCTAATATAGAAGTGACAAGTGAATCACTTGTTTCCTTTAAACGAGCCAAGATTTTTGCGCACGCCAGAAATGATTTATGGGAATTTTGTGCAAGTGCTTGGGTGTAGCCGGGAGTTCCCTTAAAGCAAGGAGGGGCACGCTTCCATTTTTCATCTATTAATACATATTTTATGTAGATGTGTAATTTGTATTTGTTGTTTTATTGCACAAGGCGTTCGCTGCTCTATGTGGGTTATATGTCATACGTCAGTTCTTTACGTAGTCGTGGCATTTATGTTATTGTTATCTTTTAAAGAAAACTGAGCTTAATAAATCACAGCCGCGCTAAGCGAAGCCTTGCCTTGGTGTCATTATGAGGGATTTTAGAAAAAATCGCATATTCGTGCGGTATATCCGACTAATCTGGGTGTGTTCAATTAATTTAGCCTCGTTATTTCAAAGGTCTTTATGTGTCAAAATTCCTAATAATAAGCGTTCACTTAGCTAACGATGATCTATTGCCGTCTTGTACAAAAAAAGTTAAGCAGTTTTTTGTGTTTATTGCAGTCCGAAATGGCGCGCATTACTAATAATACTACCTCGGAAGAGTTGTTCCATTCCTTGTAGCAATAAATTAAAGTTTGTGTTGGTACAATACCGTTTTGCTTTGGTCAATAGTAAATTTAATGATACAGACTTGTCGCAGTTTTCAAAGGGAAATTTATTGGTCGGTATGCGAGAGTCCCTTTTAAATTTCGCGGGAATACATCATTGTCAACTAAAGTGCAATATCTCCACTAGCCACCTGTCAGTTCAACGCCTTTTTGGCAGCGGCGCGCACTGTTCCGTACCAATAAGTGCGCTTTCCATAAAAGTTGCCTGGAATTATAATTTCATTTTGGCCGTGATTCCTATTTCAGTGACAAGATAAGTGCTTGTTTATTTATGGCGGGCAGCCACAGGTCGTTCCAGATATACAATGCCGGACCAGTTGTGACAATGCAAACGCACAGAAATTCAAATTAAATAATAATATATTGTACTATAGTTGTTATAAGTATTCGAGCGTTAACTTGAATTGTAATAACTTGAAACATTCGAATTGTAAGTGCATCAAATTTGATCAGAATTTTCATTTCAGTATTATTTAGTTAATCAGGTATTTCTTTCTGTTTTTCTTGTGATCTTGACCCGTTATTTAATTTTAGTTTAGTTTTCCTGGGTAATCTTTTGTGTTCCTTTTAATAAAATACTGTTAGAAAATATTGCTTTTATATATAAGGAATTAAATAATATTAAAAAATATTTCGTAATTTACATACATTGATAAGACACAGTTTTGTGAAATGTTCAACTGCAACAGTTTTAAAAATAAATATTTCATATGTGTACTAAGTAAGATTGTTTTAAAAATAAATCAGGACGAAGATGTATAACTGAATAAAAAGTAATGTATTTCCATTAGAAAGGTAAACGAATATTTAGTTATATTTTGTGATAGCTTTTTGTAACAGTTTAAAAAAATGAAACTGATACAAGGAGAATAATTATATTCTCATGCATGTACGTGATTTTAAATTTTATAACAAGTGTTAAAATGTTTAACTTTCAATGGACTGTATTTTTTATATGATTTATTTACAAACTTATTTTGACATTGATATTTCAAATTCTATCATTATTATTAATTAATTTTTCTAATGCCTACTACAACAACTAAATATTCATTCCCGCCCACCTTGAAGACACCGTCTTCAAATTTACAAATTGTCTTTATTAATAGGTAACAAGCAAAGCTTCTTAACTCCTCGACGAACTATTCCATTGCTTGTCTGAACTTCTGCCCCTCGAACTTCTCCATCTGCTCCGGGAAAAGTCTCCAATATTCGTCCCATCCTCCAGGTTAACGGAGGCGAATTTTCTTCTACTAACAGCACCATGTCTCCCAACGCTGGCACTAAAGATCTGTTTCGCCATTTGTTCCAAGTTTGAAGCTGACTGAGGTGTTCTTTGCTCCACCTTGTCCAAAAACTCTGCTTCATTTGTTGAATCTGATTATACGATGATATCGTAGATACAGAATGCACATTTAGTTCCGGTAATGTTGTCAATGGTTGACCTATGATGAAATGCCCTGGTGTAAGAGGTTGCAGATCAAATGGATTTTCACTTATAGGCGAAATGGGCCTTGAATTTAGAATTGCGTCAATCTCTGTCAGCAATGTGTTAAAATTTTCATATGTAAGAGTATTCCCGCCTATGATTCGTTTTAATTGATTTCAACCCGCTCTCCCATAATCCACCAAAATGTGGTGTTCTAGGGGGAATGAAGTGCCAAGAAATGCCTTGCTGTGATGTATAATTATCTATTTCATTTGCGCTGTTTTTTATTAATTCAAATATATCTTTTAGTTTATTATTCGCACCTACAAATGTTTTTCCGTTATCTGACCAAATTTCTCGTGGAATCCCACGTCGCGCGATACATCTCTTTAAACAATTTAAGAAACATTCTGTTGTCAACCTGGTTACCAATTCAATGTGGACAGCCTTTGTACAAAAACAAACAAAAATACAAACATAACATTTACTTGATCGAAAACCCCTAACACGTTTTTCTTTTGTCAGAAAAGGTCCCGCGAAATATATTCCTACTACAACAAATGGTGTACTGATATTTACGCGCTGCCCGGGCAAATCACCCATATATGTTTTTGCTATGGATGGCTTAGCTTTAAAGCAATTCATGCATGTTCTGAAAATTTTCTTTATTAAACTCGTTCCTCTTACCGGCCAATATTTTTGCCTCAAACTATATAACAATGACTGCGGACCACAGTGACCAGTCCTGGCGTACTCCCAACGAGCAATCATTTCAGTCAAACTGTATTTGTACGGTAAAATAATCTGATGTTTGTTATCAAATTCTAAATTTGAATGTTTAAGTCGACAACCTACCCTCAATATGCCAATCTGATCTAAAATAGGACTTAGATTCGAAATATTTGAGCCTCGCGGTAATTCACCTTGCCTCTGTAATGCTTTGATTTCATATGAAAAACATTGACTCTGAAGCTAACTTTATCACGCTATTTAATGCTTGTTGTTTTTCCTTTAGTGTCAAAAATCCTACCTCTTTTTCTGATTTCCTGATATTATTATAAAATCTGTACATATTACACGTAAGAATTTATTAAAATTGGAGAATCTATTGAAGATATTGAATTCTTGATTAATCGTCAAAATTACGGTTCTTCCTTCAGGACTGTTAGCTTCCTCAGGACAGTTATCCCTTGGTTTAATAAAATTACCTTCTTGCAACCATTGAGGACCGCTCCACCATACCTTCGAATTTGCTAATTAAGATGGATCTGCTCCTCGCGTTATTAAATCGGCAGGATTATCTTCAGTTGAAACATGCCCCCAGTCTTCAACTTCGCTATTTCTTTGAATTTCTGCCACACGATTGGTCACAATGTGTTCCATCTTGCTGGTGAGGATTTAATCCAACAAAGTGTTACTGATGAATCACTCCATAAAAACGTTTTGCCTATTTCAACATTTAATACGGATTCCAACTTTTTTATTAAGTTAGTCAGTAAAATTGCTGCGCACAGTTACAATCTTGGAAGAGTTGTGGTGCGCAAGGGCGCTACTCTTGATTTCGCTGCTATCAAATTTGTTTTCACTTGATCATTCTTCAGTATTACTCTCAAGTATACACATGCTCCGTATGCGCGTTCTGAAGAGTCCGCAAACCCATGCAATTCAACATGATTGTTTGACAATTCAGTGTACGTTGGTACTTCTATTTGGTTGGTGTCCTTCAGATTCTCTTTCAGTTTAATCCATTTTGATTCTAAGTTTTTCGGAATTGGGTCGTCCGAATCTAGTTGTATCTCCCAAAGTTCTTTAATAAACAATTTGCAGTTTATTACAACTGGCGCAATCAAACCTAATGGGTCAAATAATCTTGCCACAAACGATAAGATGACTCTTTTAGTCCAACATTCTTCAGTTGCCCTCCGTGCTCAATCTATAACTGAATACGTCTGCATGTAATTCCAAAGTATTCCCAGAGTTTTGGTCGGTTGTCCATGCAGTATCAATTCTTTAGCAACTGAATTTTGTTTAAACTTATCATAATTACTTTTCCACTTGCAAAGATAAAATCCTGAATCCATCAAAATTTTCGCTATATTTGTTTTAACAGTATTTTATTACAAGAAAACCTCAAGATTACGCAGGAAAGTTTGAATAGTATTATAACAACTTATATAAAAATTGAACTTTTTCATTCGTTTGACGTAAACACCTATTTAAAGGTATTTGTTATAGTAATAATAATGCAATGGAATTGATATATTAATTCAAATCTAAATATAAAATAATACAGAAATTTTTACTATTCCTAAG
>JAWQRP010004568.1:0-11702 GCA_033557875.1 Quadriops clusia | reverse complement strand
AGTTGAGATTCTAAGCTGAGGTTCCAAGCTGAGATTCTAAACTGAGGTTCTAAGTTGAGGGTCTGAGCTGAGGTTCTAAGCTAAGGTTCTAAGCTGAGGTTCTAAGCTGAGATTCTAAGCTGAGGGTCTGAGCTGAGGTTCTAAGCTGAGGGTCTGAGCTGAGGTTCTAAGCTGAGAGTCTGAGCTGAGGTACTAAGCTGAGGTTCTAAGCTGAGGTTCTAAGCTGAGATTCTAAGCTGAGGGTCTGAGCTGAGGTTCTAAGCTGAGGGTCTGAGCTGAGGTTCTAAGCTGAGGTTCTAAGCTGAGCTTTTAAGTTGAGATTCTAAGCTGAGGTTCCAAGCTGAGGTTCTAAGCTGATGTTCTAAGCAGAGTTCCTAAGCTGAGATTCTAAGCGGAGGTTCTAAGCTCTGGGTCTAAGCTTAGGTTTTAAATTAAAGTTCTAAACTAAAGTTCCAAACTGAACCTCTAAACTGATTGTGAGATTTAAGTTGCTCAAGAGATTTGTGATGCCATAGCTCCTGGTTACCAGAGAGCTCCTTCGCCCCGGATGCCTTCACCCCGGATGGCTTCCCCAGGGAGCGAATCTAACAACACTTTCTATGGAGGAAGTCCAATTTCTGGATTCGTCAATTTAGGCAATGGAAGGTTCTTGGGCAGTGATCGGGATTACCGATATCAATACTCTCCAGGATCAAGTATTGTTAGTGAAACTAGTGGTGGACCTTATGGTGCTGGAGGAACTTGTGGTTCTGGTAGAACTATTGGATCTTTTGGAGCTATTGGATCCTCTGCAACTAGTGCAGCCTTTTGGAGAACCGATTCGTTACCAGCACCACCATCACCACCACCATCACTTCTACCACCATCACCACTACCCCCAGCATCACTACCACCATCACCATTACCACCATCACCACCACCGCCAGGAGGAGGAAAAGTTGTTGCCTTTAGTTCACCTGGTAATAAGACTTAACTTGGCTAGAAGTCTTTTATTATATAATTTTGTTATATTATTATTTTATCATATTATTATTTCATTATCATTATTGAAGCTCAAGCCTCTCCGAGATCGCTACCCAGCCCCACAACCTCAGCAGCAGACCCCACAGATTACGATCGAATAGAATACGAATTCTACAACCCCAAAGGGTACTTCGAACCGCCAGTGACGCCATCACCAAAACCCAACCCTTTCAATAACCGAGGAGACTACGACGAAGGGTTTTGCCCTTTCCTAATGTCCTCACCCAACCAAGAAGCTTCCTTGTGGGCGCCCCCTTGGAACGAAAGGTTAAGCGAAATTTCCGGAGGGTCTTCAAAAACATACGAAATTTGGGCACAAGGGTCCCCTGGGTCTACGGAGACCCGAGGGGCTTCTTCGGGGAGTTCAGTTCACCGATCTACCCAGATGGACGAAATGTTGAGCTCTTGGGAAGAAAGGGAGGCGAGCAAGATCAAAAGGGACCTTGTCAAATTCCAGCAGGCTAGAAGGAGGCTTATTTTGGACGCCACTGGACAGAGTGACGACGAGGACGAGGGAGAAGCACCTCCATTTTGATCGGGGAGATCACAATGAGAAGTGGACTTCTGCCTCTGGTCACTTATCTACTTTTGGTCACTTATCTACTATTGGTCACTTATCTACTATTGGTCACTTATCTACTTTTGGTCACATCTACTTTTGGTCACTTATATACTATTGCTCACTTATCTAACTTTGGTCACTTATCTACCTTTGATCACTTATCTACTATTGCTCACTTATCTACCTTTGATCACTTATCTACCTTTGATCACTTATCTACTTTTGATCACTTATCTACCTTTGATCACTTATCTACTTTTGATCACTTATCTACCTTTGATCACTTATCTACCTTTGATCACTTATCTACCTCTAGTTAACATACCCAAAACCTTTATCTATGAGGATGTAACAAAAATTCCTAGTAAACGTTTTATATTCCAAGTGGTATTAATTTTGAACATTTCTTTCTCTCATCATACTTCGTTTCTTTATGTTACGTTTCATCTTGGTTTGTTTCATCTTGAATTGTTTCATCTTGATTTGTTTCATCTTGTTTTGTTTCATCATCTTGTTTTGATTTATCTTGTTAACTTCACCTTGGTATGTTTCATTTTGTTTCAATAATACTAAATATAAAAATAAAATATGAAATACATACCTTTCGAGCAGAATACGATTTTTCTTCTGTCAAATCTTCTTCTATGAAATCCTCTTCTGCGAAAACCGCTCTGGAACGAAACGTCACCGGTCATACCATTACAAAAGAAACGACATATTTTCTATACAAAAATCAAACTTTCTCTTACCTTCTAACGCCTCAAACTGGACCCCAGGTGTATATCCATCGCTTCCTATCCTTCTCACCGTTGTAAATACCATGTCGAATCCAAATGAAATAAAGGAAACGTCCTGCAACGAACGAAAGACAATAATAAGTGAAACCATGCAGGAAATGAAAATCATGCAAATCAAACAAAAACGGCGAACGATTCAAAATTTGCATTCATAGTAGTTTGGGTTGCCTATGTTGTACAAACAAATCGTTAACAAGTAAGATCGGAAAACCCTGAGCTTTGTCATTGGTTAACCTTTGTTTTAACCAACGTAACCGTTGATAGGTTGGGGTTAAGGTAGAACATACATTTATTGCAAAATCATTTGATATTTGACGACCATTAGGTAAATTATAATTAATGTTACTATTAATTATACTACTAATGATACTACTAATGATACCGCTAATGGTACTACAATGGTACAACTAATAATACTTCATTGAATAGTAAAAATGACGATAAGACCGGGTTATGGGTGTTTACCCCAACCCACGATTGCCAGGTGACTGATCTCCTGATTTTACTTCACTTGTTGCCATCTTCTCCTTCCGCGCCAAAACTTTTCCCTACTAGATCAACGCGAATATCCTTAAGGTATTCCCCACAAAAGTTGACCTCCATGGTGACCATTAATTTCCACGCAATCTTCTCTAACACTTTTTTCCTCTGAAGGATTTATTGGTAGGTATATACAAAGCAGAATGGGAAAATCGCCATTATCAACTTCCGGTAACTATGGAAAGAACCTTAAGGTTCTCGACGTGCGCCACATTTCAAATGCCAACACGCCAATTTGACGCGGCGCGTCAAATATCTTTTGAGGGAGAATGGTGTAAAATTATCGTATCCTCGCATTGACCACGTTATGGGTAAAAAGGACAGAGACTCTAGTGCTGAGCGGTCGGTAAAAAATGGTAGGCCGTACTCTTTCCAGCGAACACTTTGAAACCTCTCATGCTTTTTTACAGTTTCCAGTACAACCCAAATCAACGATGAAACCGGCTCCAGGAAACCTTCCTCTGTAAGTGGATACGAATATTAGGGTGACCAATTCATTCCTTGTATTAGGGTCACCAATATAAGGCACAATTCATTAGCGGTACTCTTCTTGTAGCATTCCAAAGGAGGGAAGTCAAAGTCCAGTAAGGTGAAGGTTTCCGAATCGACCAGCAAAGGAGGGAAGAAGGACACCTCCAGCACAAAGTACGTAAGTACGGTACCATTGGTTTGTTCTTCCAATTTCCTCATCCCGACGAGGAAGCTCCTTTCATCCTTGCATTTTATAGAGTCGAATCTCAAGAATGGGGTGAGGATTCGGAATTCGACATAAACGCGAGGAAGCCGGAAAAGTTTCAGCCGAAACCTTACACCTTCAGAGTTCCTGATAACGCCCATCACGACGTAGACGACGCCTCGAAAACCATCGTGAAAATACCGCCCTTCCGGTACGCCTTGGACCACACTTTGGCGGTCATCTGGTGCCTCTTCTCCAAGGACGAGATGGAGAGACCCCTCGGCATCAACCAGCTCCAATGGGCCCTGATTTTCCTCCAGGGCATCTACAACAGCAAAGGGGAGCATCCCAGAGACGTCGAGATCTGCATCGCGGCCATCGAAGACCACTTGATCGAGCAGTACGCGGCCATGGCGGAGGTGGTCGGCGAAGGGGCCGACGCGGAGGCCAAGAAGCAGCAGATGTGCGCCAAGATGTGCAAGAAGTCCAAGAAGCCGAAGACCAAGAGCACCGGATCGCTCAAGTCCAGCAAAAGCAGCAAAAGCAGCAATACCTCCATGAAGCTGGACCTATTCGACACCACTTCGCAGCCTACCATGCAGAGGAACATCCCTTTTTCCATTAACTACGTCGACTTGCTAAAGCACAGTCCTCCTAGAGATGATGGGGACATTGTGGAGCAGTTGTACTTGAGGCCTCGTGGTCTGCCTTCGACGGAAGAGGCTTCCACCAAAGCCCATACCATCATTTCCCAGAGTGGATTAGGTTCGTTTTCAACTTTTTATTCTGGCTCAACTTATGGTTGGTTTAGCTCATGGTGATCCGAAATCATTCACCATATCATTTTTTTGAATCCTAAGTTCTTTTTCATAACTTCCTAAGTTCTTATTCCTAACTTTCTAAGTTTTTTCCCTAACTTCCTAAGTTTTTTCCTAACTTCCTAAGTTCTTTTTCCTAACTTCCTAAGTTCTTTTTCCTAACTTCCTAAGTTCTTTTTCCTAACTTCCAAAGTCTTTTTCCTAACTTTCTAAGTTTTCCCTAACTTCATAAATTCTTTTTCCTAACTTCCTAAGTCTTTTTCCTCACTTTCTAAGTTTTCCCTAACTTCCTAAATTCTTTTTCCTAACTTCCTAAGTCGTTTTTCTAACTTTCTAAGTTTTTTCCTAAGTTTGAAAGTTTTTTCCTAACTTTGAAACTTTTTTCCTAACTTCCTAAGTTATTTTTCCTAACTTCTTTTTCTTGGTCTTTATAACCTTTATCTTTTTAACCTTGGACTTCAGAATCTGTCTTCACAATTTTATATTTCAAAATGTTAGTGTCACCCTATTCTATTCTCTTCTACTAGTGAGAATCTTAAGATTCCTGAATCTTCGTCTTTATAGAATCTTGGTATTCATCATATTCTTACCTTTAGATTTTTTATCTTCATCCTATTCTCATCTAGTTTGTAGAATTTGAGTCTTCTGAATTTTCATCTTTAGATTTTATTTCTTCATCCTACTCTTATCTACTTTGCAAAATATTAGTCTTTTGAATTTTCGTCTTTAGATTTTTTTCATCCTATTCTCATCTATTTTACAGAATCTTAGTCTTCTGAATTTTCGTCTTTAGATTTTTCCTGCATCCTATTCTTATCTACTTTGCAGAAGCTTAGTCTTCTACATTTTCTTCTTTAGATTTTTTTCTTCGTCCTATTCTTATCTACTTTGCAGATTCTTAATCTTCTGAATTTTCCCCTTTAGAATCTTTAACTTAGGAATCTTGGGGTTTAAAATCGTATACTTCAACCTATTCTATTCTATTATTCAGAATCTTAGTCTTCATCCTATTTTATTACATTCTATTATTCAGAATCTTCGCCTTCAGACTCTTTATTAGCTTCATATTAAATAATCCAAATTAATTAGTTGAAACAAAAGAGAGCTAAATTATACTAAAGTCACCTCTGCTCGAAAATAAAAAGTCCCATTTTATACACAAAGTATTAAAATGGGTCTCATATTCAGACAAAGGGAGTATTATAATATAAATAAAATAATCTGGATTAAACAATCCAGATTAATTAATCAGAATTATATAAACCAAATTAAATAATTAGAATTAAAGAATACAAATTAAATATTCTGAATTAACTAATCAAAATGAGATAATCTAAATTTAATAATCCAAATTAAATAATCTGTATTAAATAATCGACATAAAATAATCTGAATTAACTAATCCAGATTATTGGATCTGAATTAAATATTTGTATTATTTAATCTGTATTAAATAATTGAAATAAAATAATACGAATCAACTAATTTAGATTAAATAATCCGAATTAACTAATCAAAATTAAATAATCTGTATTAAATAAGCGAAATAAAATAATCTGAATTAACTAATCCAGATTATTTAATCTGAATTAAATATCTGTATTATTTAATCCAAATTAAATAATCTGTATTAAATAAGCGAAATAAAATAATCTGAATTAACTAGTCCAGATTATTTAATCTGAATTAAATATCTGTATTATTTAATCCAAATTAAATAATCTGTATTAAATAATTGACATAAAATAATCTGAATTAAGTAATCCAGATTATTTAATCTGAATGAAATATCTGTATTATTTAATCCAAATTAAATAATCTGTGTTAAATAAGCGAAATAAAATAATCTGAATTAACTAATCCAGATTATTTAAACTGAATTAAATATCTGTATTATTTAATCCAAATCACATAATCTGTATTAAATAAGCGAAATAAAATAACCTGAATTAACTAATCCAGATTATTTAATCTGAATTAAATATCTGTATTATTTAATCCAAATCAAATAATCTGTATTAAATAATCGACATAAAATAATCTGAATTAACTAATCCAGATTATTTAATCTGAATTAAATATCTGTATTATTTAATTCAAATTAAATAATCTGTATTAAATAAGCGAAATAAAATAATCCGAATTAACTAATCCAGATTATTTAATCTGAATTAAACATCTGCATTATTTAATCTGATTTAAATAATCAAAATAAATTAATCTGAATTAACTAATCCAGATTAAATAATCCGAATTAACTAATCCAGATTAAATAATCTGTATTAAATAATCGAAATAAAATAATCCGAACTAAATAATCCAGATTAAACAATCCGAACTAACTAATTCAAATTAAATAATCTGTATTAAATAATCCAACTTAAACAATCTGTGTTAAATAATCAATATATAATAACCCAGATTAAATAATCCGAATTAACTAATCCAGATTAAATAATCTGTATTAAATAATCAAAATAAAATAATCCGAACTAAATAATCCAGATTAAACAATCCGAACTAATTCAAATTAAATAAACTTTATTAAATAATCCAACTTAAATAATCTATGTTAAATAATCAATATATAATAACCCAGATTAAATAATCCGAATTAACTAATCCAGATGAAATAATCTGTATTAAATAATCGAAATAAAATTATCCGAATTAAATAATCCAGATTAAACAATCCGTACTAACTAATCCAAATTAAATACTCTGTATTAAATAATCGAAATAACATAATCTGAATTAAATTAAACTTTGATTAAATATTCCAAATGAACTAACCTGAATGCAACAATCGAACTCTTCACAGGACCCGACCGCTCAAGAGACTTCTTGCAAACGATCCGGAAGGAGCAGATCGACAAGATCCAGCAAGAGCTGAAGACCCTCCACCTAATCGAAGACTTCATCGCCCACTCGGATCGGGTTCCGCCCGTCGACATCCCAGACGAAATGCCCTTAGCCACGTCGACGCCAAAGAAGTCCAAGTCCAAGACCGGCAAGAAGAGCAAAATCCCTAAATGCAAGAACGCGTAGTGTGGTGTAGCGTAGCCAGATTTTTGAGTTGTGTTACTTTTTGTTGTGGTATATTAATATATTTTTGGGTATCTTGATTAATATATCATAACTCTATTAAAAGTAGTTAGTTGCTTGGCTCGGTTATGACATCTAGTGGAAAAGGGGTGTTCACTTAAAAGGTTCTTCGATCATCCTAGAGTAACAAAATTCTAATACTAATAAAATTTTAATACTAACATAATTTCAATACCAATAATTTTTTAATACTAATAATTTTTTAATAACAATAATTTTTAAAAAATAATTTTTAAAAAATAATAATTTTTAAAAAATAATAATTTTTTTAAAATAATATTTTTAAAATGATATTTTAAAAATAATAATAATAACAACTTTTTAATAATAATCATTTAATACGAATTTATTCTCTATTACATATAAATACAAAAAATAAGACAGTCTTTTGCAGCAATCATGAACACTCACGCACACACATCAAATTTACAACTCGTCATGTTCCTCAGCCTCTACATCTTGCTCGGCCTCCTCCTCCTCCGGAATTCCATCCTCCGGCACATCCTCCTCTTCCTCCACCTGCTCGTCTAAAGGCACTCCCAAAGTCTTCCTCATCATCGCCTCGATGCTCTGCGCGAAATCCTGCGTTTCCCTCAGCATAAAGCCGGACCTCAAAGTGGCAGTCCTGAACAACATCAGCGCCATGTCGCGAGCAGATGGATCCGTCGCATCGTCGTTAACCCTCTTGAGCAGCTCCCGCATCAAAGGATGCCTGGGATTGATTTCCATAGTTTTCTTCTGGTTCAAATAATAAGATCTCTGCGGATCGTCCGACTTCTGGTGGGCATTCGACACGGCTAATCTTTCCATATTCCCGGTCCAGCCGAACATGCTGGCGACTAAAGCACAAGGGGAATCCGTTAAACGTTCGGATACCAAAGCTTTCGCGATGTGATCCTTAAGGACATCGTCGGATAGCCATTTGGTTAGAGGCTCAAAGTTCCCCTTCAGCTGCTCGAACTGTTGCTTCGAAGCCTCCGATTCGTTCATACTGAATCCTTCCTTGGCGACATTCTGGAACTTCTTTCCGTCAAATTCGGGAATTGCGGAAATCGTATACTCGTCGACGGCTTCCACAAGGTACAACACTTCGTAACCTTTACGCAGCAACCTTTCGACGAAGGGCGACTTTTTAACCTCTTCTCGGGACGATCCGGCGATGTAGTAAATGCGGTCTTGTTTCGGCTTCATACGTTTTACGTAGTCTGATAACGACGTCATGTTGTCGACGGCCGACGAGTGGAAATAAAGCAACTTGGCGAGGCGAGTGCGGTTGCTGGGATCTTCGATTACTCCGAGCTTAATGTTTGTGGAATATTCTTTCCAGAATTTAAGGTACTGTTCTTCTGGGATTTTCTTCAACATGTCTAGGACCTTGTAATAAAAAAATTAGTTCAGCTTGAATTACTTATAAGTAAATTATATAATAATTCATTAATTTATAATAGTTATTTTATATCAAAATTTTATTTTTTTCTTGACCTTATAAAATTTATTTATTTATTTATATATTTATTATTTTAATTATTGGGTATGTAGGTCTTATTAATTAAATATTAATAATAATAAAAAAATCTGAAACCCCATAGTCAAAAATTTGCTGTTTTGGCAGAGAAAGGCCTAATATTTAGTTAATAGGACCTACATACTCAATAATTATATAATTAATTTATTTATAATACTTAGTTAATTGTGTGAATGTTCTTGTTCTTAGTTAATTTGTAATCATTTATGAAGAACTTACCTTTCGCACCAATTTCTTCTTAATAACCTTAATCAACTTATGTTGCTGCAAGGTTTCTCTGGAGACATTCAAGGGAAGATCGTCCGAATCGACAACGCCTTGGACAAAGTTTAAATACGAAGGCATCATGTCATTGAATTCATCGGTGATGAATACTCTTCTGACGTACAGCTTAATATTGTCGGTTTTGCTTCCGTATCGGTTGAAACTTTCGGACGGCTGCGAGCCCGGGACGAAGAGAAGAGCCTTGAAGGTAACTTCGCCTTCGGCCACAAAGTGCACTTTGGTCATGGGTTCTTTGGTATCTTTCGTGAGGGACTTGTAAAATTCGTCATATTCGCTATCTTCGACTTCCGCTGGCTTCCTTGTCCAGATCGGTTTGCTATCGTTGAGAAGCTCCCAATCCCAGATCGTCTTGTCCACCTTCTTGGTCTTAGGCTTCTCTTCTTCCTCCTTAACTTCTTCGACTTCGGCTTCTTCTTCGCTCTTAGTTTCGTCCGCCTTAGCTTCATCGGTTTTAGCTTCGTCTGTCTTAGCATCATCAGTTTTAGCTTCGTCAGCTTCATCGATTGGTTCTTCAACTTGCTCGGTACGACTAGCCCACATGAAAATAGGGAAATTGATGAACTGAGAGTACTTCTTAATCAAGTTGCGGACGGTTTCGTGCTCTAAGAAATCTTTGGCTTCCGGTTTGAGTTTCAAGCTAACGGTAGTCCCCCGTTTCAAGCTATCGCCTCGAGAATCTTCAACGATGCTAAAGCTGGCGGCATCCGACTCCCAAATGTACTGCTTATCGTCGTTGTGTTTCGTCGTGACGACAACGCTGTCGGCCACTAAGAAAGCGGAATAGAACCCTACCCCAAATTGCCCGATCATATCGTTCATATCCTGCGACGACTGGGAGTCCTGCATTTTGTTCAAAAACTCAGCGGTGCCCGACTTAGCGATCGTGCCTAAATTGTTTATCAAATCCTGCTTGCTCATGCCGATACCCGTGTCGGTAATGTGCAGCATGTTGTTCTCCTTGTCCGCCTTTATCCGGATGTTCAGCTCCGGATTCGAGTCGAGCACTCCTTTGTCCGTCAATGAGAGGAGACGGATCTTGTCGAGAGCATCGGAGGCGTTCGAGATTAATTCTCGCAAGAAGATTTCCTTGTTCCTGTACAGGGAGTTTATGATGAGCTTCATCATTCGGTTTACTTCCGCTTGGAAGTGGAACTTTTCCGCTTTGTCTCGGAGTTCCTTCATTTGGGATACGTTTAAGCCGTCGAGCTTGATCGCTTCTTCTTCGCGTTGCACTGCTTCGGCATCTGGATAACGATGACATATGTTTAGGAGGTGTTAAGTATCAGTATTTTATATGTGCAGTTTCAGTTTTTTATATTCTATTTTATTCTGTTGTATTGTATTTTCATCTATTCTATTTTGTTCTGTTCTATTGTTTTATTTTGTTCTATTGTATTTTGATCTATTTTATATTATTTTATTCTATTCTGTTCTATTCTGGAAGGAATAGATTGCCTAACAAGTGGACTACTTGAAGTGATTCCCATTAAATTTAATGAGATAAGCTATACATATTATATGGTGGTGTCATGAATAATACATTTTGGCTTAATCAATAATCATGTGGGCAGTTGACAAGATTCTTATAAATGGAAGTTTACGAATGCAGAATGTGGAAATATTGATTATGAAGAGACAATAAAAATATTGATAAAACTTATGACTGAATGAAGATGAATTTATAGGGAGGGATAATATAATTGGGGCAGTAAAAGGTTGACATGGAAAGCAGAACGAGCGATCTAGTGAGCCAGGAGGCTCCGAAGAAAAGACAGGTCCCTTTTAAATTGTGCTTTGTTATAAGGTCTGAGGTTGGGAGGTCTAACGTGAAGATTGGGACGCCTTTGCAATGCCGTATGAATTTTTAATAATTTATACATACGTGATAATATTAACATTATATATCATAGATTATTATTATATTTATTTATTATTTATAAGTATTAGATATTCGTTTGTTAATTGGTATTTCCAGCTAAGACAATCACCCAAAAGTTTTATGTGAAGAGCATTCGCGATTTTAAGTGCAGTAATATTGACAAGAAAGTCGAAGCACTGAAAGTGGCTGATCCTCAGGAATTGTTTGTATGGCCATGTACAGAAAATATGAGGTGAGTACATATAACACATGGGTTGAAAAGTCCCGGGCCTAACACATAGATGGCGCTAGTCTTATTGCATTCACCGCTTTTTCAGTTAGTACTAGCCTTCAAAAGAAAGCTGTTAAAATTTCATGATATTCTACTCATAAGTTTGTGAATTATTGTGCTAAGAGTGACACTACTTTTGTTATTTTCAAAACAATGGATCAAAAACAATTTCGTGTTTTAATTTTACACTGCTTCTTGATGGGAAAAAATACCGTTCAAGC
>JAWQRP010004567.1:0-11705 GCA_033557875.1 Quadriops clusia | reverse complement strand
GCCGAGGTTGTCGGCATAAGTGAGAGACATGAGTACCAACATAACGCCACAAAAAAAATTGAAATTCGAATATACGTAACCCGCGAAAATTCAAAATTCGCGATACTTTTTGAACACACCTCGTATAATTCTTTCCATTCTTTCACACATAAAATTGCTGCTTTTAACTCGATATTTTTCAGACTCAACAGTATTCCATTAAATAAAACAAATTACAATTCAGAACTTAACACTATTAAAACAATCGCATATAATAATGGCTTCAATCATAAAATAATAGAGAAAATAATAACCGTATTTCTGACAAAATAAAACAAAATAACACTATAACATCTTACATCAATTCCCATAATACCATATATATCACCACAAATATTTTTGCATTAACTATAAGTTTATGATAAATAATAATCTTAAAAATATACTCAAAAGACACAAATTAAAATTAACTTTCAAAAATAAAAATTCAATTTTCTCTTTCATTAACAATAGTAAAGATTCAATTAATGACAAAATGAAATCTGGAATTTACAAAATCAATCGTCCCAAGTGCAGTGCTTTTATATCGGTGAAACCGGACGTAACCATGAAATCAGATGTAAAGAACATATATGTGACAAAATTAATTTAGAAGTGGGTCGTCATAGCCTTTTAACTGGACATGTATTTGATGGCAATTGTATTAAACTCTTACTTGAAGAAAATAATTATAAAAAAAGAAAAATCAAAGAAGCGTTAGTAATATGTAAAGAAAATAATGAAAATTGTCTTAATAAGCAGTTTGTTTTAAATTATGAACCTTGTTTTAAGTTATTACATTAATATACACCCTAATATTTTTCCAAAGTCTTAATTCAAAAATATACACAATATTCAAAATAAAATATAAATTACATTAATAAAATATCATTTACATGTTTAAATAAATAATTTACATTACTAATATATTTCCAATAAAATATACATATAAACGTATCATATTTCACACAATACTTTTACATCTCAATAATTGCGCACGCATACACATACCTAAATACGGGAAAATAAATCAGTTGTTACCAGATTTCTCGCATACAAGTACTAAATTCCGTCTACAGTATTATATTGCAAAATTTTAATAATGTAGTGACACCTCATGTCTTCTATTTCAACATTTTTACATTTCTGACGTGCTGGTAAGTGTTTTGATTTCGAGTTATGCATAACCTTTAAAATTTCTTGTTGTTATATATTATAAATTTATAAAATAATTTTAGAATGTAACAAGGCCTTCTGCCAACAGAAATTAAAATATTTCCTCTTTGTTCTCTAATATTATATCATACCAAACCAACTTATAGTTCTGTATTGTCTTTAGCGCCCGATGATGTCCTGGGAAGGTTGAAACCGGTAGCAAATATATTAAGTAAACAAGGAAACAATTACGTCTAATTATTAAATTTACCTGACCTTGTTGGTACCTTCATATACATTTTTTAACTTTTCTTTACTTATTATAATTCAAACCCAAAACAGTAGCTTTTATTTTTTTAAATGTTTATTTGGGGTATTAAGATATTTATTGAAAGTAAGATTTTAAGTAGTTTAAATAAATTTATATAGTAGCAACGTATGATATAATGTTGAGACGAAACAATATCTTCAGAATAGAGTAACGCAACATTAGCATGGAAGCTGTATTTACTACAATAATTAATCTATTGGGAAAATATCCAACGAAATTTTCTAACAAACCTACATAATTATTATTTACTTCATTTTTACTTAATCGCTTAGATATTAAATTAGTTTTTCATACACATCAAACCATTATATTACAACTAAGAATTTAGCTGGTAAACAAGTTTTATTATGCACATAGATGATATTGGTCCGAAGTATATCTAAGAGCTTCACTTATTACACACAACTTTACTGAGTAGATCGATGGGAAGTTGGGAAGTCTGGAAGTGTGCTAAATTTTATGGAAAGAGACGAAAAGCAATCAATAACTTGCTTACTTGATGATAGTGTCTGTTTTTCTAGTTTTTTTACTAAATGATTACTGCAAACCTTATTATTTCGTCCAGTTTTATAGGAACCAACTTTGTATGTTTATATTAGCTCATGTAGCAACATGAGGGCTTTGCAAAACTCTTAATACTATATATGGCTAATATGCAGGTACGTTTATATTGTACTGACATTTATAAGCCAACACTTCAAAAGTTTTCACTAATCGCACGTTATGGTTATTAAGAGTAATCTCCAATCCTCTATACTGAGAATTTTGGGGGAAAACCTTTCCAATAAGCACATGTCCTCCATATTCCATCCTTCCTATATACAAATATGATCCTGATTCGTATCCTCCTACAACCAAGTGACATTCTGTCCGCAAGTGCAACGTTTCGATATTGGTTGAAATCCATTCGAAATCGTCTTTATTTGGGGAACACAGAATCTACAATAGGACATCATTAAATAGGACAAAAGGAAAATATAGTCCTATAATCAACATTAATTCTTTTATAGTTAAACATGAACATCATGCGGCTCCTTACCTTATTGATGGAGAAAGTGTACTCTTTTATAAAAGCCGTCCCAATTGCACTTTTGGAGCCGTTGTGGATGGTAGTCGGCAGCAAAGCGTGTTTAATAAAATAGGACTGGCCTATATAAGTCGTTTTTCCGTTTCCGTCAAGACCTCCCGGAATAGCGTCCGAAGGGACAATCCCGTGGTAATCCCTCCAGTAGTAGTCTGCAACATAATTGAAGTTTATTTAGTTAAATAACTCTCCTCATTTTATTATATGAATCTGTTTATTTATTTGCATACTGGGTTCAGCCTGGATACTTAGAGAAGGTTGCAGGAAGATTAACAATGTACAAGTTATACTTATGAGACAGTACATGTTGCTTAAAGTTTATCAACTGAATAATATTAAACTGCTTGGCACATATATTTACACACATTATTAGGGATTCCCAAAGTTATATAGTTTATCACAGAATGACTCCTCGAGAGAGGTTATCTCATCTCTAAGAGTGTTTGCATCTTTATAACCAATGCCTCTGGTTAAACCAGTCATTAGCAATGAGAATATAATTCGTATTTTTTATTAAAGAAGGTCAGTTTTTTTATTGAAAACATTAGAATTGTAAAGAATGGAAGATTAAACACTACGTTTAATTCATATCATCTTTTTCCTTAATATACAGAACTTCTAGTTCATTAAAAATAAGCTAAAGGTGTATATGGAAACATTTTCGCCGAACAGTATCAACCCTTCGCTGAAAGCAGCTAATCTTTATTCCCAGTAGTTTTAAGTATTCCCTTCGCAACAAGAAAACTGAATGATAGATACACGCCGTAAACAAGTTGCTTATAACAGATATCGATGCTCCAACTTTAGGAATAATTAGCGCAGAGAAGAGAAGGAGGGCCGCGAAAAGGACGGCAGCGTCGCGACGCGGACGTGGAAGGCGCCGGTTCAAATTCCCAGTTGGGTACATTTTAATCACACTTACCCGCTTTTAGCTTTCTGCGGGAAATCCGATAAAAAGTTTGGAAATAAAGAGAAGGTTCCCGGGGCGCCGGCTTTAGGCAGCTTTATGAATTAGCCCCGCTTTAATATGGTAATCCGACGCACCTAACGTCCTAATGTTCGGCCCAGTTATACATTTTTATGTTGTGATTAAGAAGTGCTTGTTTTTGCATATTAAAATCATTTAAGTCGCCCTAACTGCACCTTTTAGGGGGGCGCCCTCGGGCATTTAAAATTTTAATGAAACAAACCGAATGTGGCCCGCCGCGCGGAATCCGCACTTTTATGGCGCACTCTGCCAAAGATTAGCCCCATTATGGCTGTTTGTTATACTATCTTTTCAACCTACACCTTTGGCCGCTATATAATTTCATAAATCTCGCACAGATGCCCATCTCGGCGCGTAAAACATTCCCAAGAAGCGCCCTTTAAAGTTTATGTGGCGAAAATCGTCAGGTCTGACCCCCTCAAGTTCGTGTATAATATAACCATTAAGGGATGTTTTTAATAGGCAAGTTCTCTTTATTGTGAATACACACCCAAGTTAAAATTTTGGTCGAGAATACCTACCTAAACGTTAGGTTAGTGTACTATCTATTGCTCTTTAAATGTCACAGATTTGGAACTACACATAGAATCGTTTCAATACAGCGATGGTCTAGCGCGCTTCGGCTGGCAGTACCTGACCAGACGTTAAAGGGAGAGGTTGCGTCTGGGTTTTACAAAAATAAAGAATGTACGAGATTGCATCTTCGTCGCACAGTTGGTTATGCCTTTTAGAAGTATGTAATAGCATTCAAGGCTTGTCGTTCTTGTATAGCGCGCTGGTATGTGTTTCATCGAATGCCCTTTAAGTTGTTTTTATTCCACATTACATTATATTTCCTATTTGGTCTGTTCAAAATAATATACGTTTGTCAGATAAAATTTTCGTTCTAAAATTTTGATTAATAAAACGGTACCCGAAACGAATTTTCGTTCTAGTGTTGTCAATTATTTTTACTTATGATTAGTTTGATATGATATGCCACTTAATTCTGATTAGTTGGTTTCCGAAATTAACGTTATTTAAATTATGATATTTAGCAAAATTTGATTGAAACAAAGGAATTATAATTCAAACTAATGAAAATAGAAATTAAATAAAAGAAACAAAAAATAGAAAAGAACATCGAAGGGGATGGACGTTTAAAATCTCTTGCAAAAATACTGTTTGAAGTAATGAACACATCCACTGTTTATTTATTGTATGATTATAAAAATATTACTAATAATTATAAAGTTATTACTTATTCATTATTGTGATAAATATACAACGGATGTGTTAAATACTTCAACAGTATTTTCGAAACTGTAGCATTTTTTGAAAAATTGCAATAATTATAATTAATTAGTAATTAATTACATTCCATTATTGACTGCAACATATAATAATAACGAATTACATAAATTAGTCACACATTTTACATTGTTTCCATCAAAGTGAAATGTGTACGTATCTCTCACTAAGTTATGTAATTCAATATGTCTGTCAATAATGATAATTAATTATCTATTAATTATTATGGTTATAATTATTCAATTTTTGTTTTAAATAAAAAAAAGTTAAAGGAAATAAAATTATTGAAATCCTTACTTAATTAACATTTTATTGCACTACTAGTTTCGACTAAATCCCTCAGTCATCATCAGGTGCTGGAACGAAGAAACGCACTTGTAAAAAAAACAATCAACAGCTTAAAATTACCTACACCACACACACACACACGTTCGCCATCTTAAAAATTTTTGTTTTATTTTAAATTACCTTTGTCAATTATTTGAAATTAAAATGAGGGGTTGATGACACAGTTCTAATTGGAGACATCATGTTGCAATACAGGGTAAGCAATCTTAGGTATTTATCAATTAAATACATTGTTATAAGACTAAAATTTTTACAAATATGGTACTATGTTGCGTTTGCTTTAGGCGCATGGACAATACTGATCACGAAACGATTCTAAAATTATTGAAACGTCGAATGACGTAATGGGTTGCATGTGGCGACGGATAATAACAATTTATATGTAACTAAACTTAAACAATGAACCAAATCAAACAGATTACAAAAACAATTATAGGTACACAAACAATGTCAAACGTTCTACACTACTGAATTTTAATTTTCTTTCTTGTCCATGATTATAGTGTCTATTTCTTAATTCTGAATATGTGATTGTTGATATATTCATGGATGTGATGTTCCCTTGTTGTTGTGTGGATTGCCAGACTGTTAGGAGTATTCTTGTCTTAATTGGTCCTGATGAACATGACCCCCAATCCAAACTACGTCCTCCTCCTCATCGTCGTTCCAGGATGTGGATGAAAAGGTATCAATGTCATATTAATTTTGAGATAAAACCCCAGCTAGGTGGAAATTAATTAAAGGAAATAAAATTATTGAAATCCTTGCTTAATTAAGATTTTATTGCACTACTAAACTGGGGTCCAAACTTAAAGGAACACCTACGAGCGAGCAAATATTTCGGTCATTTTCAAAACTGTGTAACTCCGAGAAAAATGATCTTACGAAAATCCTTTGCATATCATTTTCAAGGAAAATCCCTCTACTTTTTGATTCTGTAAGTTAAAAGTTTCTATTTTAAAAGGAATGCTAATTTTTTTATGTGAGAAACGAGAAAGAAAAATGTTTGTTAAAATTTCTCAAAGGAAGGCATAAGGAATACAAGTTTTAATCGTTTTGAAATTTTGTACATGTTGTAATTATAGTTTTTGCTTGTAAAAAACGTAAACATCGCAATGATATCAATAATGCCCTTGATGTGTCGGTCGTTTTTATACGACCCTGCAAATTCGTAAATTTCAGCATCATTTTTGAACAAAATTTACCTAGTAAAAATTTCAGTTTATGAAAAACTTAACTCAATAGCATTATAAATTATTTTATAATGTTTCTTATGCCGTAGGCTAAATGCATATTGCCCTTTGCTATCGGAAGTTATGACAGTTAAAAGTCAAGAGTGCGATTTTTTCTTTAATCGTCAATAACTTCGTTAAAAATTGTCGCAGATAAATGAATTAAAGTGGAACACATAGAGAAATGTTCACACAACAAAATAGACTTGGAGAAATTAGTCGGAAAAAATCATTAAAGTCTGTGGACTTGTTTAAATTTTGAGAAATTTTAACAAAAATTTTTCTTTCTTGTTTCCCAGATAAAAAAAATAGCTTTCCTTTTAAAATAGAATCTTTTAACTTACAGAATCAAAAAGTAGAGAAATTTTCCTTGAAAATGATATGCAAAGAATTTTTGTGTGATCATTTTTCTCGGAGTTACACAGTTTTGAAAATGACCGAACTATTTGCTCGTTCGTAGGTGTTCCTTTAATTTTGGACGTCGCGCCAGTTTAGTTTCGACTGAATCCCTCAGTCATCATTTCTTCGTTCCAGCACCTGATGATGACTGAGGGATTCAGTCGAAACTAATTAAGCAATTTTCTCACCCACATTTTGAAATAATTCTTTCCTTTTTCGTAATTATATATTTTGCGTTTAAAAAATATAGATATATGTGACTAGTGAACATATACAATTATATCAAATTAAAATTTTAGAATTGGCATTTTTTTAATATTTAAAGAAGTTCAAGAAAAACCCAAGATTAATGATGAAAGTAAATTAATGTATATCTATGTAATGGATTTTATTACACATATTCTTTCTCTCTTTCTCTATCTCTCCCTGTTGACAACTTAATTGCTACCTGGTATATTTACATCTGAATTAGAATAGACCTGTGTCCTTTATGAGTAAACATTTCCATACAATTAAATTCACTTTTAAGTTAATAGCAGACAATATAATACAAATAACATTAATTTCGAAAACCAACTAATCAGAATTAAGTGGCATATCTTATCAAACTAATCATAAGTAAAAATAATTGACAACACTAGAATGAAAATTCGTTTCGGGTACCGTTTTATTAATAAAAATTTTAGAACGTAAATTTTATCTGACAAACGTATATTATTTTGAACAGACCAAATAGGAAATATAATGTAATGTGGAATAAAAAAAAAGTTTAAGGGCATTCGATGAAACTCATACCAGCGCGCTGTAGAAGAACGACAAGCCTTGAATGCTATTACATACTTCTAAAAGGCATAACCAACTGTGCGACGAAAATGCAATCTCGTGCCTTCTTTATTTTTGTAAAACCCAGACGCAATCTCTCCCTTTAACGTCTGGTCAGGTACTAACAGCCGAAGCGCGCTAGACTATCGCTGTATTGGAACGACTCTATGTGTAGTTCCTGATCTGTGACATTTAAAGAGCAATAGAGAGTACATTAGGTACTTGAATTCATATATTTCGTATAATAAAGTGATTTAAGACTCAATTTTGCAGTGGTTACTGCCGGGGTAATATTGAAATATTCAACACAATGATCCTGGAGCTTTATCAGTCCCAGACTGTCAGATTACACGAAAGGCATCCATTTCCTTGCATGCTTGAGCCTTCTCCGGCTATTCTGCGTTCAATCCATTACAGGTGGCGGAATTCAGTTAGCGTATCTTAATCAAAAGAGGAAAAACCCGACTCGCAGATTATTTGGAGCCTCCAGAGATACGCCCCGCAGAACGAACCATGGTTCCACAATTGACTCCAACTAATCTCAAGCTCTCTCTGTTTCAGGATTAGCGGCCGTCCAGAGCCCAACCAGATTGCGAATCAGGAAGACAGACGCTGATATCCGCTCGATTCTCCTCAGAAAGGACCTCCGGGATATTGGATGTGAGGAGTGAGTTTCAGGACGATCCGCGGAAAAATAAACATCCATCTTAAAGAATAGGGGCTTTTTAAAATAATCCGTCGACGAACTTACCCTTTCCCCGATGGAACCCTCCAGAGAGGGTAGATAAATGAATGGAAAATGGAAAAGTTGGAGTCGAGAAGTTCCGCGGCATTTCGTCTAAAGGTAAGCTCAGAGCGGGATCCCTCCGGCTTTGTATAGTTTATTTTTAATTCCGGATTAACCGCGGTCGTGCTAAAACGCTCGGAGTTTAGTTTCATTAACGCTCCGAAAGTTTGGCCACTTTAGCGCACTTACTGATAATATTGTTCAAACTGGATCAAAAATGTTTCTGGCTGCATCATATACTAATATGTAGTTTTGCTAGTGCGAAATTTTAATGCTCTTATTAGGTCAGTCTTGTATTAAACAATAAAAACAATTGTATTGGTTGAATTGGATTTATGAATTTAAAAATTTTAAATTGCTTTGATCATCATTAATGTATGTCTATTATTCATGGAATTTAATGCGAAAAAGAACTTTTCTGTCCTAATTCATAGTTATATCACAGATAATTATCTGTGGTTATATGTAAATTTTACAAATTTTTTTTTTCAAACATGATCGTTAATTTTAATGTGTTCATATTATCACGTAAATTTGTACTGTTAATTTCGTTGTTTTACAAAGAAAAATTTTTGGTAACATCTACTTATCCTCATGCTTCATTGTTGTAATGCCTGAAGAGGACTTTATATAGTTGGGTCGAAACTGTGATAATAATAATCTAGCAGATAATAATAATCCAGTAGATAATAATAATTCGGCAGATAATAATAAAAACGTTATTAGCAAAAACTAATTTTTTATATACACTATCGCCGATCTGGACGTAAACAAGGCAAATTCTTGAATTTTTAATCTTAAATCAAGAATTTGTATATTTTAACTATAGTTAAAAGTTACAAATTCTTGATTTAAGACTATATATATAAATATATGTATTTGAGATAAGAATAATGTCAGTATTGAATCAAAGAAAATAAACTTTTGTAGCAACGTCATAGAATTTTTAAATGAAGACTATATATTCTTGTAATAAAACAAGCTCACTCAATATGAAGATATTACTTATATTGTTTTAATAAACAAGGTTCGAATATTTTTTGTTTAAGAAAATTTATATTAAATTAACAGTAATTATTCTTAATTGAAAAATAGGATTTGTTGATTTCTTGTTTCAAAATTAGCTCATTGATTTTTTTAAAAAAAGTAAAAGAGTTCTTATAAGAGAAAATAGTTTACTTTTCTAGAGAATACATATTTCGTGTAGCGGGGAATTGTCGTTGCCTTGATTACAACTTTGTTGTTAAACAGTCGGGTCCTATAAGAAAATTAAAAATATATGTTTAAGTTCACATTTAATAATTGCTAACTATGTCCTAACATTTTGGGAAACATACAGTTGAACGTTAAAAACTCCAGTTGAATGTATTAGAAAACGATCGTCGAAGCGAGCGAGCTCGAATTCTCAATAATTTGAAAAGTGAATAATTTTGAATCTAAACTTTAAAACTGTATGCTACGGAAATATTAAAAACTTTTAATTATGATATACTCTTTATTTTGAAAACTTTGTTTCGATTAAATCATTTATATTCTTTAACGGAATCAATCGAATCTTCTGTCAAGAATATTACCAACAATAAATTGGTATTGAATTAAATTAATTTATTATTGCTTATATACGAAACAATGATACTCTTAACCAATACATTTAATATTGGCCCAAGATTATTGTTCTCTCGGTGTACCTGATTAAAAAACTTGTTTGGGATCTTTTAACTATTAATTTAAAATAAAAGTTGGATGTTGCTCAAATTCCGCTGGTTAATTAGATTCAACTTAAAACGGTTTTAACTCCGATTAAATTTAATTAAAACTTTACATTCGAACTTTTGAAATGAAATAAGTACTGATAAGTAAATTTTTCATTCCTAAGTTCCCTCTTGTTGTCGACGAATACGCGATTGCCGGTAAAGTATTTATATTTAAGGTATTCTCCTTTTGCACAAAAAGATAATTTGATTTAATAATTCGCGCCAGACGAAAACAAGAAATTTATTCGCCCTGAAGGGTCCTTCCTTGAACTCCTTGAAAATATATAGCTTAAGAACATGTCGCTCAACAATATATAGCTTAACAACATACATATAGTCCAACGGCATATAACCACATATATGTGATATAACCCAACGGAATATAGCCCAAACGGCATATAGCCCAAACGGCATATAGCCCAAACGGCATATAGCCCAACGAGATATATCCCAACAATGCCTTAATAAAATAAAAGGCTGCAACTGTAATTCGCCACGATGGCTCTCGGCGGGTAATTTCCCGGTTTGCGCGATGACGACGAATATAAAACAAGCGGTTGTAATTTTTCTATGCAATGTTCCTCAAATTAAAAGTACTACAGAATTTCGTAATTGCCGCTCTTGCCGGTAAGCTCCTCGCCTCCCACGACCTTGTCGGTTTACATCAAAACGCGAAATTCCTATGGGACTTGAACGAGTCGCATTGAACTTTTTGCATTTGCATTCCTAGCACTGGAATTAACGTTATTTTCTTTTGTACGCTTGTACACAAAGGTACTAAATATGAAAGTAGAAAAAGGGGTTACATTTACAAAACTGTTAAAACCTTTATGACTTGTTTGCAGCAGGTTGCATTTTTATTAATTTAGGAATTAATGAGCAGTAATCAAGGAGAGGTAGTAGCTGATTTTTAAATTCTAAATGATTGGATTGTAATATTTTGGGTTGTAAAATTTTGTGTTGAAAGATTTTGTGTTGAAAGATTTTGTGTTGGAACATTTTGTGTTGTAACATTTTGTGTTGGAACATTTTGTGTTGTAACATTTTGTGTTGTAACATTTTGTGTTGGAACATTTTGTGTTGTAACATTTTGTGTTGTATAACATTTTGAATAGTCTTGCGTAATAAATTAAAATTCAGATCGAAGTAATTTAAGTGCGAAACTTATTTAATTTTCAATATAGATATCGGAGTATCCAATTTCCTGGCAGGCTTAAATCGTTTTAAACCCTCTAAGCGCTCGTTTTAGAAGATTTTACAAATAATCTCTTGTCTGAAAATAAGTTCTCTAAAAAATAAATTACAACAAAAATAAACATTAATAAAAATAAAATAATGATATAAGTATATTATACTTATTTATTTTTTTAAAACACAACCGGTTTCGGGATTATATACCCATCATCAGGTGTTAACTACAAAAACATGAGTTATTAAATACATGTAGAAATAAAATATTACTAATTGCTACTTACAATATTAATTATATATGAAAAT
>JAWQRP010004566.1:0-11708 GCA_033557875.1 Quadriops clusia | reverse complement strand
GTCAACGTTTGACCACGTGACGGGGACTGTAGCGCTTGACACCGTGTCAACGCATTATAACTAACGATGCAGTGCTGTACAGCTAGATGGCGCACATGGTACGAACGCTGGTATCAACTGTAAGCGATAAGGTGAGGAATGCGCGTACAGGGTTAATTGGGTATTACGAACGTCATAACAGGGTTCAATGAATATTGCGAACGTCATAACGACGTTAACATACCATAACGGCGTTAACATACCCTAACGACGTTAGATGTGTGTTTTGCAATGAAGTACCACATGTGTGATGCGCGCGTGGTGGATTTCTCGGACTTCGGAATAAACATAGAGTAGCCAGAGCAGCGAGCAATCAGCCAGGGCGACGAAAAATTCTCGGACTTCGGAGAGTTTGAATATATATCCTTTGAGGTTTTCCTATGCGTTCTTATGCGAAATAAGCACACATTTATCGATATAGAGGGCCTTTCACGTAATTTGTCACAAAGCCGGTTATACCTAGCTCCTATATAAGGAGGGTATTTTCGTAAACTGTTTCACTTCCTTCCCGTGCACTGTAGTAGCAACATTGAACGTGCACGCATCATTGAAGAGCTTAAGACATTACCAGAAGGTGTTATTGCAGAGAGCTCTGTTGATAAACAGCCTGAAATGGGTTGTGATTACGAATATTCAAAGACGCGTGACTGTGGATGCGTCGTAAATTATTATAGCCACGACTGCATTATGAATAAATGGGAAACGAGAATCGACTCTTGTGACGTCTGTGCGGAAAAGGACAAGGAGAGATATGAGTTGTTCAAGAAGAGTATACTGGAAATGGACTATGAAAAATATCGACAACAGGTGATGGCAAACCTTACCGACGAACAGATTTATGATCGTCTGAAGGGAGGCTTTCGAGCTAACAAACGTGAGATCAAGGATGCTTTATCTCTCACTCCAGATCCAGTAACGATTAGTTTCTTCATAAATTTTTACACCACAAAGAATCATATATACGAACAAATTGAAGATTGTAAATATGATCGCAAAATGAAGTTGCTGCCATGGTTTGAGCAACATGTCATGGAGGAACTGATGAAAAAAATTAAGCAACACGCTTCACCCATTCGACTTCTGACCATGTCTGTGGACTGCAGCCTAAAAGGTTGTCGTGGCTATCGTGAAAGCCCCGCAGATGCAAAGAGGCGAGAATGGTGCAGAAGAAACTTGTAAATGTATTTTGAAACTTTAACATGAATAAAGTATATAAAATTATTAAAGTCGAGTTTTTTTTTAATTACACGACGTTGCATTTTTGCGGTATCCCCTAAACATCACTGTCTTGAAATATCCAACGACACCTACGAGAGACAGAGAGAGACATCTATGAGAGACACACCTATGAGAGACAGCGAGAGAGAGAGACGGAGAGACATCTAATGATATCGCCTATCAGTGGCCGCTGGCTCGCGCGCCAGCGTTTGACCACGTGACCACTGTAGCATCGTGTCAACGCATCTGTGTGTCTTATCAGCTAGCGTACTACGCGTCTTATCAACAACTCACCGCTCACCTGTGATGAGCGAACCGACGGTCGAGCGAGGGCTCACCAACCGAAGTATTCGGACAATGAGGACGCTGAGCTCGGGGAAATTCATAAAAGGAACAGTTGATAATTTATCGATATAATAATATTGGAACTGAAATATAGAAATAAGGAATATAAAAACTATATATATTTAATACATAATACATTTATTAAATTTTTTTTTGTGAATAATATATTTAATACATCCATTAATATATAATATCAAGTTCTCGTAATTTATCCTCAATAGCGCGAATCTCATTTTGATTTCCATTGCTCATTAATAAATCATGCAGTCTTTCTACTAACTCATCTAAATCACCATAGTAACGAACCATTTATATAGACTTCTGCTGAGATACAGAGAGAGACAGAATGAGAGACAATGAGAGACATCTAATGAGAGATAATGAGAGACATCTAATGAGAGACATCGATGAGAGACAATGAGAGACAGAGAGATAATGAAAGACAGGGGTGAGAGGCAGAGCATGAGAGACAGGGTATGAGAGACAAGATATGAGAGACAATGAGAGACGGTGAGAGACAATGAGAGACACCTATGGAAAACGAATTCTTTGAGGATCTGAAAGCAAACCTTTGAGTTTGAAATTGACCCTCTCGATAGCACAATATGTATCATTAGGAAGATGTGTGCACAATTTTATTGAAATTCATAAGCGATAATGTACAATCGCACTTCCGTAAATCTGTTCCCACTCAGATGTATTCATGCGAAATAAATAATATTAATAATTAAACGTTCTTTAACGTGAAACGCTGTACATATTTTGCTGTTTCATTATTCTAGTTTAACAAAAAGGTATGTTACATCTTTTATGTATATTCGTTTTTACTAAACAATCCTGTTAAGATGTTTGCATGTAAATTCTGCGACATGGGGTTCGAATCTACTCTTGGTCTCCACAAACACTGCATCAGTCTGCATGTCAATCTCTTGATAACCGAAGCCCTTCAACATGAATGCAGTGTAAATATTCAACCTCCTGAACCCCTATCTACTTCACATCCATCCTCTTCCACACTCTCATGCTCACAAACTTCCATCGCAGCACCACGTACTACTAACTGGTCCCCATCCTCGTTTTATCTTCATCTTCCTTCTTTCGAACCATCGCCTTCTCAGTCACCAGAACCCGTAGCTTTACCAGCTGACCCCCATCCAGGACCCTCGAATACTCCTTCAAACTTCATGCGCTCACAATCAGAACTTAATGCTCCTTCCTCACCTCAACCTGGACCCTCAAATACTCCCCATTTACCCGAGTCTAATTCACCTCCCTTCAGAAGTGTTGGTGTGCAGACTGATGATGATGAGCGGTTTCAGTGTACTGAAATGATGGTATGCGGAAGGAGGTATAAAACACTGAGGGGGCTGAGAAAACATCAGAACGATAACCATTAAGGTAAAAATCAAATAAACAATGTGTACACTGCTTAAGTATACTCGTTTTTACAGACCTACACACATCTACTAATAGTTTAAGGAAATTTTTATATACTTAACTCATTTAATACATTAATACATTATGGGTGATTTTAATAAAAGATTGTTGTAAGAAAATAAGCGTTTAATACAATACTTTTTTTTTATTTTTGTTTGATAATCTCTAAATAATGTTACACAACTAATGCTTTGGAATAAAAGATTATTGTGATAAAACCTGTGTTTTATAATTAGCCAAATAATTTTTGCACAATTAATGTCAACACATACTTGATACATACTATATTCATTGTAAAAATTTAAAATGTACAATTATATAAAAATAAGAACGACAATAAAACCGTTACATCTCAAGTTCTACGTATTGATTATTTTGTTGAAATTCCTGAAAGCATGATTGATATATCTATGCACAGCTTCTGTGGAGACATCCTCGACGGCTAGAACTGTTGTACCACTCATAAACACCAAGGCGAAATTATATTGTTTCTTCATTTCCCCGAATATAACATCTCTAATTTTTTCTATAGATTCATCGCTTTGAAAACGAATTCTTTGAGGATCTGAAAGCAATCCTTCGAGTTTGAAATCGACCCTCTCGATAGCACAATACGTATCATTAGGAAGATGTTGTCTTGTAAATATAATTGCCTCAATTATATTCATCGTGTGGTTGTAAAAATTCTCGGTGGAAATGACGGGGTGTATAATATGAATGGTACTCGTTTGTTGTTTTTTTTGTTAAAACACAAAGAGATTTGCACTTAACAAAATTTGCATTAGAACTTCGCGAGCACATATGATTGTGTGGAGCGTCACGCTGATAAACGGTTATCAAGAAAATGCCACCCACGAAGATGACTGTTTCGTTTAAATATTTTACGAACGATTTCTAGGAACTTGAATCGCTGCAACAATACATTTAGTGATTTTTACGCTACTTAATTTCCAGTATTGAGCAGTGTCTTCGACAAAATATAACAAAATTATTAAAAACTAGAGATTCCAACAATTTATCTTATTGAAATGATAATGCTAAAAATAGTTTCGGTGCGGCGGTTAACACAAATGGAGGGCCGTAAGTGTTCGTTCGTGTTTTAGTGCAGGTGACAAAAGGAACTCTGTGGATTGGGTGCTCCCTGAATCAATAAAAAAGTAAGTAAAACATAATCTTTTAATATTTTAATTGTTATGCAAAAAAAATTAATGCCTGCTATAAACCATTCCATCCTATAAATAGTTTTTATTCGATACTCGGGAAAAACCCAAAAAAAATCGGAGTTTATTGGACACAGGGTAAGAAAACTAAAAAGTCAGTATAAAAATTTATTACAAAATAACGTATGATACAATTATGTATATAATAAAGTTTATTGCTAAATAAGTTATGATAAAAAAAAAGTTATAGTTTTGTTACATACAAATAATTATCGTGGTTGTTAATAATCTGTGTTAATACATTGCTTTTTATACCCATACGGGACAGAGTCGTAATTTTCAAATTTTCTTTTTGTTGAGTTAACGCGATATAATTTTGTTTCAGTTTTTACAATTACCTTATGCGAATCAGTGCGTCTAAATTGAGTAGAGATAATACTTATCGGCGGGGACTCGTTTATAATCATATTCACCATGCTATCAAAATTGATTATTTTAGATGTACAATAATTGACACGAATGCCCTTTACCTTGCACACAGTTGAGAATTTATTTGTTTTTGTGGAAAACACACGGTATGCATAATTTTTTGGTCCACCGCTTGCAAATTGTGATATATAGCTTCCCACACCATAAGATTGTAGTTCATCTGTCATGTCACCAATGCAGTTTCCGGCTGGGATATCAGGTTCGCGTTCTCTTGATATATAGACGACAGAATCGGTGTCATAATATAAAACGCGTTCACCTAATTCTTCCAAATAACTATATAATTTTAATCTAGCTTGAGCAGTTGTATACGAGGCCAAACACACGTTAACAGTACTTAGAGGGTCATAAGACTCCTCTTTGTACTCGTAATTTACAATTAATGTGTTGTCATTAATCGGGAGCACAGCGTTGACGTATAAAGCAGGGTTTGAAATCATATCGAAAAACACATTGGGTCTATTAACAATGCAGGTCTTTGGTTGGTTTTCCCTTTGCCCTAATTTTCCCCAAAACGAATTTAATATTAACTTTGCTTGTGACCTTAGTCCGGGGTTATTTTTAATTTCATTGTAGTCTAATTGTATTCCTTCCTGATTAAAAAATTGTTTAATGTACTCGTCTTTCTTCTCATCTGTTATACAGTCTGAGGGCCATCCCGAGGCTTCTTGTTTAATTTTTATAAACTTGTTCATCATGGCTGTGAACAAGCCGGCTGTTTTATTATTATATTGCTCAACTTTATACTTCCAAATTTCGTGGATCTTAATCATTGTGTAGCCTTTTTCTAGTGCCTTTAAAACCTCATCAATGACCCAAGTACCAGTTAACGCCCTTTCTTCGCTGGAATGTAAACATTCGTTTTGGCTCGTTTCATAACCGCATGTGCGACAAAGTACAAACATGAGTTTATCGTGCATTTTTTGGGGTAGCACGGGGTGATACAAATTTTGAGGTGGTAAAATTTTACACTTTATTAATCCGTCTGTTTCGAGCAAGTTTAATTTATAGCACTCCTCCCCGACAAAGACTTCAGGATGTCCCACGGGGTATTTTCCGTACTTGCACACGTATGGGTATAATGAGCAAATATCGACGTATTTAATTTTTTCTCCAGGATTAGCGCAGTAGTATGTTTTGCAGTTACCAGTACGCCCACCATAAAAGCTATCGCGTGGTTGTAATGGGCATTCCATGAGGGGATGATTTTCCGTATAATTAACAATTTCGTCAGTTAAAGAATTTCTAAAGTCGCACTCCCATTGTTCAACGACCTCATAGCCTAAACAGCGTAGGTGTTGCGTTTTGTTAACAGTAGACTCATATCGCAAATTTAACGTTTCCGAGGGATTATCATGTAGTGGTTTATCGCGATTTAGTTTTAAACAGTCGGGATGTCCGTGAAAATAGCATCCGTGGAATTCAAATACCTGGTTAGTTTCAGCACAATACCCGTCGACTTTTACTCCGCCCAAAGAAACTTCTTTTTGTTTGGCTGAGTGCAAGATGTTGATTTCGCGTTTAAGCTCCTGCCACAGTAGCCATTGAGTGGCAATTTTCGATTGATTATCGCAATTTCTATAGCCTCGTTTAGGAATTAAACCTATGGTGTTTGGTTTCAAGAAATTACGCCTGTACACCCTATTGCATGTCGAGGCAATTGTACAAGCTTCAGTAAGGGGGCACACGTTTGAAGTTTTCATCAGCTGTTCGCGAAACTTGAGGCACGCTTGAGTTAGAATTTCCACGTCGTTCTTATGCTCTTCGTACCATCTTAAGAACGTTTGACGATCATCGTCTTCATCGCCATCCGTACCCATCATCGTGTCTGGGGAGTAGTACTCGATAGATGGTAGAGGACCGATATAATTTTGATTGTCAGGGGTGTTAAAAAGGTGTGGAAAGTACCCCTTTTTCAATTCTTTTAAACCGAAAACCTTTGGAAGTTTGGATAGTGCCATTGGAAAATAGTTCAGACTGTCAATGAATTTTATATTATCCAATTGCATTTGAATAATTTTTGTGCCGCGCATTATTAATTCAGGTGTTAAATCTGTTGTTGTTAATATGTAATTTAATATAAATTGGTGATCGAAGGCTTGTCCGTTATGGGCAATTACAACTACATTTTTAACTTTTTTCCTGGCTTCCAATAGATAATAAACAAAACCTTCAATGACCTTATTTCGCAAAATTTGCAATCTAACACCGCACTTCTTACAAATGTTCAGCTCGCAACATTCCGAGCAGTACGTTTTGAAAACGCATAGATTGGGTTCATGCATGAGATCATCGGTATCTGAAAGTACCTGCATTGTTTCTAGATCGTAAAATATAAATAGGAAACCCTCGGTTTTTGGTTCTTTGGTGTCGGGGAGCATATAGCAGCGGTGGTTCGCGGGCATGTGTTTCTTGCACATTTTACAAAATACCTCGCCGCAATTGTGTTCACGATTTCTAGGGACGGTCTTAAAACACAACTCGCATAATTTGTATTTGTCACACAGTGACTTATGATTCAAAAAACATCGATCGTTTCTACAATTTCTTCCACACTCCGTGCATTTAATGCGCTTTTCAGAGTCACAAGGCGGAGATTGTTGGCATGTAGGGCACGATGCTTCACATCTGTGTGCTGTTTTTGTATTATATGGGACATGGCAGTACTCGCAAAAATAGGTGCAACTGAACGCAGCGGTCAGAGATGTTATTACATTAAAATGTCCTTTATGGTATAATAAATTAATCTTTTTAGGAGCATCGGGCCCCTCAAATATAACGTCGCGACCTTTGTTTCCGTACTGATACACTGCTATCTTGAAATCACGTAGATAATTCTGAAATTTCCGAATTTCAGGTATTCCACACCCGTCTTCGGGGATACTAACGTTGGCCTCCTTTAACAGAGTGTAGGCTCGAATCTCCTGTTCGTTTCTAATATCACGTCGTACTACGGTGAAATGGTCTGTACCGAAAGCCATTGCGGTTACAATTGCTCTTGGTAAACACAAGTTGTCTCTATTACGGATCTGCACAATCCCCTGTTTCTTTCGACACTCCTCCTCGAAATTATTGTATTTGGCTCCTTTACCATCAGGCATTGTTACAGATGTAACACCAAGGCAGAACGTGTCCGTGCTAAATCCCGTTGTGTTTGATTGGAATAAACCGGTAATCATGTTCCATACTTTATCGGTGTTAATGTTAGCAGCGTCTTGGAATCGAATCCAGCCCTCCCCCTTCTTAAACTGTTTACTACAGAATGTAATACCAACCTGATCACGAGGCGACAGATCGCTTGTTGCGTAAAGAATTGCATCGTTTATCGCATCCTTGATCCATGTTGAGGCGTCAACAGAATCAGGGATGGGTTTTATAGTAAATTCAAGCCTTCTTCCTCTCAGATTAAAGCGTCGTACATTCCTCGTATGGTCTTTTTGAACGACGTACTTGGTCATCTCTAAAAGAAAAAAAGTTCCGCTTAAGAATCACGTGAGCGCTGGCAAGTGATAAATAACCTACCTCGTATCGTTGTGGTGTGGTCTCTCTTCAGGATCTAATGAATGTATACCATCCGTGTCTTCACCTTCTGGTTAAAAGTTCTGAAGAGTGGTCTCTCCTAATGAATGTATACCATCCGTGTCTTCACCTTCTGGTTAAAAGTTCTGAAGAGTGGTCTCTCCTGATGGCATATACCATCCGTGTCTTCACCTTCTGGTTAAAAGTTCTGAAGAGTGGTCTCTCCTAATGAATGTATACCACCCGTGTCTTCACCTTCAGGTTAAAAGTTCTGAAGAGTGGTCTCTCCTGATGGCATATACCATCCGTGTCTTATTAATGATTTTCTTATGAGAATATCGTGGGTTGACAGACGATGGGCAGTAGTGACACGTGCTACTCATTCGGTGGAAGTGAGATAAGTTAACGATTTCCGGCCTTTTATACCAACGGATGAAGTAGGATGATAAATTCGAGGTCTTTTGAAGCGGAATGATAAATTCGAGGTCTTTTTGTATCAATCGGATACTCATCCGCGTGTGCCACCCACGCAGAGGGTGATAACTTATCACTTGGTACGCCCCAAACACTCAATGTAATGAAGGAAAAAACGAGAAAACGCTTCGAATATTTTCAGTTCAGTTTTGTACAATGGCTGATACATTGTTTAACCTAGCGCTCTTTCGCAGTATCGAGTCCATTCGTCTATTTTCCGACATTCCATCGTTACCCTTGCCTGTGCCTATACAGTCAAAATTATCCCTTTTTTGGAAACACGTAACTTTTCTAAATTTATTGCAACAAAGTGAAGATGTGACTCCTGAGAATGCAGAGCTTTCAAATTTACTCAATAGGCCAATACCCAGACAGCGCGTTTTACAGTTATTAAGCCCTCGCGTCGGTTTTGAACACGTTCCTATTATTACAGGTATCGATAACTTTCATTTCTGCGTTTGGTCCGATCACTATCTCTGTATTCAGCTAAATTCAAAATTTTGCCCTCCGTGCGCTAACATGCTTTCGAGTAAATATACTTTCGTTTATATTGAGTCGCATACATTCATCACGCGCGAAATTTTTCTAGAAAAGCTAACCGACTCTGACTTTTGGTGCTCCAACTGTATGTCCTTCGTTCTTTTGACCGTCCTAAACACACGTGAATGTATTTTACGAACACACTCCCTCACTCCTCGATATGAAAGTTGAAAGTCTGTGCGCTTATGTGCTATGGTTTTATCACACGGAGGGTGAACCTCCAAAAGAATATGGAGTTGTAAAAAATATTCAATCTTCTCAGACATTGCCAACGTCAAATTCTACTCTGTGAACCCTTCTAAGAACACATTTAATACACACCACCAGTGGAGTTTTGAACTGTGAAGGGTTTCACCAAACACCACCCAACGTCGCAATTCCGACCAACATCTAACCACATCACAGCCGTTATATGCAGTTTCAAATTCCGAGCAACATCTATAACCGCATCATAGCTCCAAATGGGTATGTAGAATTAAAAATGTATTATAATTAAAATTAGTAATTTGCAAAAGAATTGTTTTTTTTTTATTTTATACTTCATCAAAATGTAGAACTGCTTTTTATTTTATATTTCAATTTCTTAGATATTCCGTCGCCTCATCAGCGTTATATTGTGATTGACATGCCGTACATCAGAACATCAAATTCAATCCCTGAACCTCTTCAGCACATACAACCGCATCTTCGTTATGGGTCGTTTCATCAATTATCCTAGGCACCAAATTCTACTTCTAACGCTCGATGGGGAAAAGACTTGAATCACAGCCGATATGTGCCGTTTCATTCTTGACCCCAAATTCTACTCAGAACCCTTCTAAGAGGACGTTCTACAGAAACCAGAAGCACTCCTAAATACGATAATATTCGGAAACTGTCAAATTCTACTATGTGAACCCCTAATTAGAACTCATTTAATACATGCCATCCGTGGAGTTTTGAACTGTGAAGGGTTTCATCAAACGTCACCTGACGCAGCAATTCCGAGCAACATCTAACCGCATCACAACCGTTATATGCAGTTTCAAATTCCGAGGAACCTCTATAACCGCATCACAGCTCCAAATGGGTATGTAGAATTAAAAAAGTATTATAATTAAAATTAGTAATTTGCAAAAGAATTGTTTTTTATTTTATACTTCATCAAAATGTAGAACTGCTTTTTATTTTATATTTCAATTTCTTAGATATTCCGTCGCCTCATCAGCGTTATATTGTGATTGACATGCCGTGCATCAGAACATCAAATTCAATCCCTGAACCTCTTCAGCACATACAACCGCATCTTCGTTATGGATCGCTTCATCAATTATCCTAGGCACCAAATTCTACTTCTAAGAGGACAATCAACAGAAAAAATTGCTATAATATTCGGAAACGACAATATTTACCATGCATCCATTCACTGTATTCGCAACAATCACGTAAGAACCTGGTGTTTACACTTCTAATCATTAATGTTTATCCCAAGATATTTGGACCAATTTCACATTTTTCAATTATCTCTCGGTTTGTTGGTCAAGCAATCAGCTATCAGGTTTAAATAACGGCAGCTGATTGCTTGGTCAACAAAGTAAAAACTTCGGACGTTTTGTCATTCGCATGACCGTTCTCTGATTTTTCTTATTAAGTATTAGCCTGTTAAAAATGGAATCGATAAGATTTGAAGATTGAAATCTTTCCTTAAATTCCTTCAGACGCCGAAAAGGTATACTTTTAACTTTTTATGGCATCAGTATGCTAAGATCGTGAACCATCAAAAGTTAAAATGTTTGAAGGAACGTCTTCACCTAATCAATTTTTTCTTAACGTCTTCCGATGGCTATGACGTGTATACGTGAGTGCAATCGTGTTCCTCATGTCTACGCAGCTTATCGACACTATTAAAAAGCAAAGACAACCGTCACACAGATGCTTTCTTGTTTTTTTTCTTATTAATTTGGGGGGGGCCTACTAACCGAGATAAATTTTTTATAAAACAATAATGTGCGTTCTCACCGTTATCTAACCCGTATACGTTTACGGAAATTTTTATTTAATTCCTCGAAATAGGGGATATCTTTAATTTAATTTAATTCGCTTGAAGTCCTGACCTGACTTAAAATTGTGAAATTGTATATACTCTTGATTTAGCTTAAATCCTTGAAATTGAATATACTCTTGACTTGGTTTATTCTTTTGAATTGGTTTAAACTTGCGTCTCTTAAAATCTCTTCACATTATTTACAAATGCAATCGTGTTCCTCATGTCTACGTAGCTTATCGACACTATTAAAAAGCAAAGACAACCGTCACACAGATGCTTTCTTGTTTTTTTTTCTTATTAATTTGGGGGGCCTACTAACCGAGATAAATTTTTAATAAAACAATAATGTGCGTTCTCACCGTTATCTAACCCGTATACGTTTACGGAAATTTTTATTTAATTCCTCGAAATAGGGGATATCTTTAATTTAATTTAATTCGCTTGAAGTCCTGACCTGACTT
>JAWQRP010004565.1:0-11709 GCA_033557875.1 Quadriops clusia | reverse complement strand
CAAAAACCCGACTTCCAGGGCGAGTACCCCAAAAATATTTCTTAGCTGACATCGCATGGCGCCTCCACGGCAGTGTGCAAAATTTCAGGTAAATCGACCGAGTCACTTTTGAGATTTGCTGATGAATGAGTCAGTCAGTGAGTCAGTGGGATTTGGATTTTATTAATATAGATGTCTATACCTACATGTGCTTGATGAAAATACATATACAAATAAGTTTATTACATTGCTTTATTTATTTCTCTTCCATTATACAGCATATATCTACTCGTTACTTAGGTCTTCCGAACCGTGCGAAAAGTGGAGTATTATTCGTCCAAAAGTAATAAAGACCTGTTTCCCCAAATGGCAAATTTTCCCCGAATATAACTGTCTTGCCTCGGTGACATAGACCACTCCTGAAGTAATCGAAGTTAGGGCAATTCGTAGCAACAAATCCATTAGAGTTTATGGATTCAATAAAGTATTTGTAGCTTCTGGAGTGACTGCAAGGCATCTCCAAAGTGAACTCGCAGCCAGGTTGATAATGGCCACCCCCATTTGGGTAAAAATCAATAGTTCCAACGGGATCTGTATAGCCTAAACGTCCGGCATCTGTGTGAACTACATCGACCATTTTGGCATCAGTTTTGCTAAGCCGATCAGAAGGAGGATTTGGCTCGAACATTGGTTTAGCAGGATCTAAACCTGAGATCCTGTCAACGAGGTTTCCTGTCACTTTCCTAATGTATTTTCCTGCGAATCCAGCAGCTTGCCCTCCCAAAGAGTGGCCAATTATATGGACCTTGTCCAAATCCAATCCAGCTTCGATCACCTGGCGCCCAACAATTGTCCCAACGTTTCTCGTGAATTTTACCGAATTAGTATAAAAACTCTTTGACCCTTGGCCTAATTGCCACCCCCAATCCACTTGAATTACGTTGTAATCTTCTTTCTTCAAATAAGCTGTCAACATGTCGTGATACCACTGCCTCCCAGAATCCTCAAGCCAGCCATGAATTATGATTTTGGTCACTTTAGTCCTATCTATTGGTATAGGTTGAACGCCCCCCTCCCATCGGAGTCGTTCTGAAGAATTCCTCGTGGTGAGAATGAGGTGAACACAATTTGGATCAAATTTCACGGTAGGCAGCAAGTTTCCAGTGATATGTAATATCTCGTCTGGCAGAGACCCCACAGTGTTAGCAAGAAATCCAGTGGCAAAGTTAATCCACCAGGCATTTGATTTTGACGTAGCAGTGTCAGGTTTTTTCCAACTGAGCCATAAAGAAGTTCCAATTCTCCAGTAAAGTTCAAAAGTTGTCGCCCACGACTTACGTTAACCACGTAGGCGTCCAAATTATTGAAGAAATCGTTGTTAAATTCGTTTATTTTCGGAGAATTGCGGATGATTGTGTTCATTAGAATATCTTCGGAAGTGGATAGGGTGTTGGTTTCCAATTGGGGTTGGTGAAGCCTGGCAGCTATACAAAAAATTATGAAATAAATGTACCAAAAGAAATATATTTAGTAAAACCTTCTTTTCCTAACTAGCATCAGCCTAACTTTGCAACAATTTACTATAATCGAAAGTTCAATAAATACCGCGATTCATATACTCGTAGTTTAAATATTTATTTAATCGTAGGTGATTACTCTCACGCGTCCAGGATAAATATAATTAACTATATTGTAAATACTTTGAAACAGATTTGAACTTACCAAACGTCCCAAGAAAGAACAAACACAACCCATATAGTTCATTCATCTTCAACGGCCAATTTGAATTCAAAATTCCACCAAAGCAATATATATAGGAAATTTTACATTGATGTAGCAATTTTAGCCCTAGATACTCATATTTTGAGATTTTTCTGCAGAGAATTACTGTCGATAAAGTCAACGAACTCTTTATCATATTATTAACGCTGACTTGTTCGTTAAAGTTTTATTTTAGAGAAGGTCGCGGGTTTAATAAAACGGTTCTCTTTTAAATAACTTCTTTATTACATTATTTACACTACATTTACAATGTTTACCTAAAAATATACTTTTCAATGCAGGTGATTTTTATGTACACCCTGTGCAAACAGAGGGCTTGAATTGGTTTTGAAATAGTAAATTCCAGTGGATCCAAAAGGAGTATCTTCACCGAATACTAGTTTTTTGTTTCTATCACATAATCCCGCATTGTATTCCTTGTAACTATTGCACTCTGTGCCAATAAATCTATCGGAATTAATGGACTCTATGAAATACTGATGACTCTTTGCGTGGCTGCAGCTTACTGTAATTAACAAAAGATTAATGAAATATAACTTAAATAATTTTAAAACGATCTAAGACCCAACATTTTACTCACTTAAATCTTCTAAATTTTCTTCTATGCATCCAGGTTGCATTCTTGTCCCACCATTTGGATAAAAGTCAATTGTTCCTGAAGCTAACTTACAACCTGCTACTCCTCCATCTGTGTGAACTATGTCAACCATTTGAGCATCAGTTCTCTCGAGTCTTTCTTTAAGTACGGGAAATTCGAACAAAGGCCCAGCAGGATCTAAGCCACTTATTCTACCCAACATGTTCCCTCTAGTCATCTCTTTGATACGCTTTCCAGTGAAACCCGCGATCTGGGCTCCCAAAGAATGACCAACCAAGTGGATCTTATCCAAGTTTGAGAAGACTTGAATTATGTGAGCCGCGATAACCTCTCCAACTTTATTCGTAACTGATTTGGCCAGCACATAAAGTAAATCTGCCGGTTTACTCCAATCAATTAGGATGACATTGTAGTCTCCCTTCTTCATATATGCATCAAGTGTTTGCTTGTACCACTCATCCTCCACACTCCCTTTCCAGCCGTGGATGATGAACTTCGTCGACTTGTGTTGGTGGATCTGAGGAGGACTTTCGTCTCCTTTCCACTTAATTGGTTTCGGATCACCTTTTCTGTACCAAAAGAACTCCACCGAAGAGTTTTGAAAGAGGGAAATTGCAAGTTCTATGTCTTCAGAATCATCTTCCTTAGGTTCCCTAATGATGGTGTTACTAGAGGAATGTTCTTCCGAACTAGAAGCGGAGGAGGTTGAAACTGAACGAGAATCTTCAGGTTCGTAGTAATGAGGTCTGGCAGCTTTTAATATAAATTATAATTATTAATGTGATTTCTTGTTTCCTTTCTTTTTAATATTGATTATTTTTCTTTTTTCTTGGGATTAAGGAACAAAAATCAATAAACTTTCATGACGTTTCGTTAATCTTTATTAACTTCTTCACGACTGCAACATAAATTAGGCAATTCAAATTTCATTAGTAAAAGTTAACACGTGTCTTTGTCAACATTACAAAATAAAAAATATACATAAAAGGAGAGTCACAAACAATCAAGTTGCAAACAAAACATTTCCATACAATAATTCTACAAAGACTTACAATATTAAATTTTACACGTCCTCTTCTGAGGTCTAGTCCAATTTTACTGAATATGGTTATTGCGCTCTCACTTCTATGAAGAAATGGGAGTAGCCACTCAGAAAAGGTGTGCGTTTACATCAAATTATAAAATACTTCCTAAAAATGACAATATCCATCCATCAGCTTCAGCACCTAACCACTCTAAACACAAAACCTGAATTCTTTCATTATTCAAATTGTTTATCACCTTATCATATACATTAGTCAATTGCTCAATATCCCTCCTATCATTTATTGATTCGCCTTCCTTCTTAATGTATATCATTTCTTTTATTAATCTATTTTTAAAATTTTTTTCCTTATCAATTATTTTGTAATTAGAGAATCCAAACCAATGTCCTGTTTCGTAGCTGTGTTTTACCACAGCAGTTGTATTTATATTGTTCTTAAAAATGCTCTTTCTGTGTTCTTCCATTCTTTTGCCAATATATCTTTTAGTTTGCCCTATATACAGTCCCTCGCATTCGTTACATGGGATTTAATAAATTGTGTGGGTAGTGTTTTCTATTGGTGTTTTGGCTTTTAATTTGCTGTATAAATATTTTAAGCTGTTAATGTTTTTATGTGCGACGTTTATGTTGTATTGCTTGAGTACATTTTCTGTTCTTTCCGAAAATTTTCTCATATATGGTAGAGCTATATATTTTTTTGTTTGTTGCTGTTGGGTTTGTGTATATTTCTCATTATCATTCACATTATCATTGCCGCTCCTCTCCAATGTGATTATGCATCTTTCCATGATTCTGTTTATAAAGTTTATATCATTATTATTTTGCTGAAGAATGTCTCTAACTTTATTCAACTGAATTTGTCTTTTATTTGGGTTTGTTAGTTTTACTGCACGATCTGTAAGTGCAATTATTACACTTTTCTTATATTTAATAGGCTATTCTGAGTAATAATTCAAATATCTTCCTGAAAATTGTTCTTTCCTACACCATTCTATTTCTATATGGTTATTTATTCGTTTTAGACTCATATCGAGATAATTGGGGCAACATTATTTTTCCCATTCAATTGTAAACTTAATTTTTTCATGATATTCATTGAATGACATCAACAACATTTCGGTTTGATCCTTATGTACTATCGCGAATATGTCATCTACATATCTTTTATACGTCAAACCATGAAAATCATTTCGCTCTATCACCTCATATTCAATCATCTCCATGACAAGATTAGCCAATACTGCAGAAAGTGGTGCAACCATGGGTAGCCCTTCGATCTGAGCATAAAATTGATCGCCATATTGGCAGTATGAATCATTGCATATGCAATCTATGACATTCATGAAATCTTCTTTATTTATGTTAGTGTGTTGCTCAATATTTTGCCAATGATAATCAATAGCTTTTTTTTATTATTTATGCTCAGATCGAAGGGCTACCCATGGGTGCACCACTTTCTGCAGTATTGGCTAATCTTGTCATGGAGATGATTGAACATGAGGTGAGAGAGCGAAATGATTTTCATGGTTTGACGTATAAAAGATATGTAGATGACATATTCGCGATAGTACATAAGGATCAAACTGAAATGTTGTTGAGGTCATTCAATGAATATGATGTAAAAATTAAGTTTACAATTGAATTGGAAAAAGAATGTTGCCTCAATTATCTCGATATGAGTCTAAAACGAATAAATAACCATATAGAAATAGAATGGTATAGGAAAGAACAATGTTTAGGAAGATACTTGAATTATTACTCAGAACAGTCTATTAACTATAAGAAAAGTGTAATAATTGCACTTACAGATCGTGCAGTAAAACTAACAAACCCAAATAAAAGGCAATTTCAGTTGAATAAAGTTAGAGACATTCTTCAGCAAAATAATTATCCTATAAACTTTATAAACAGAATCATGGAAAGACGCATAATCACATTGGAGAGGAGCGGCAATGATAATGTGAATGATAATGAGAAATATACACAAACCCAACAGCAACAAACAAAAAAATATATAGTTCTACCATATATGAGAAAATTTTCGGAAAGAACAGAAAATATACTCAAGCAATACAACATAAACGTCGCACATAAAAATATTAACAGCTTAAAATTTATACACCAAATTAAAAGCCAAAACACCAATAGAAAACACTACCCACACAATTTATTCAATCCTATGTAATGAATGCGAGGGACTGTACATAGGGCAAACTAAAAGATATATTGGCAAAAGAATGGAAGAACACAGAAAGAGCATTTTTAAGAACAATAACAACTACTCTGGTAAAACATAGCTACGAAATAGGACATTGGTTTGGATTCTCTAATTACAAAATAATTGATAAGGAAAAAAAATTAAAAAATAGATTAATAAAAGAAATGATATACATTAAGAAGGAAGGCGAATCAATAAATGATAGGAGGGATATTGAGCAATTGACTAATATATATATTAAGGTGATAAACAATTTGAATAATGAAAGAATTTAGGTTTTGTGTTTAGAGTGGTTAGGTAATGAAGCTGATGGATGGATATTGTCATTGTTAGGAAGTATTTTATAATTTGATGTAAACACGCACCTTTTCTGAATGGCTACTTCCATTTCTTCATAGAAGTGAGATCGCAATATCCATATCCAGTGAAATTAGACCAGACCTCATAAAAGGACGTGTAAAATTAAATAAATGTAAGTCGTTGTAGAATAATTGTATGGAAATGTTTTGTTTGTAACTTGATTCTTTGTGACTCTTCTTTTATATATATTTTTTTTAATTTGTAATATTGACAAAGACACGTGTTAACTTTTACTAATGAAATTTGTATTGCCTAATTTATGTTGCAGTCGTGAAGAAGTTAATAAAGATTAACGAAAACGTCATGAAAGTTTGTTAATTTTTGTTCCTTATTCCCAAGAAAAAAGAAAAATAATCAATATTGATATTTAATGTTATCTATGAATTGTTGAAATTGAAATTCTTTACTAAAAGTGATCCAAAGAAGATTATAATGCAGTAATATCAATAAAGAACAAAATCAAATCTTACAATTTACCGGTTATTTTTTTAATATAATCAATAAGAATCCTACCAAAAAGCAGACAAATCACATTAAACCAATCATTCATGAAAACTCTGAAAAAATTTGTGAAAATTTCTTTCAATTGATTTAAATTTCGGTTAAGAAACGTACATATTTATGGACTTATTTTCACCATACCAATTACTCCTTCTTGATTACATGGCTATATTATAAAATAAATGTAAGTACAGTTATGTGATCCTACCGTTAAGGGATCGATAATGGGGAAAATGTTTTTAAAACGGATAAATGACTGATGAGCTCCTGGCGTCGCCGTAAACTCCGAAATGAACACTTTATTTACTTTTACTTTAAACTTTCATTGCATACTGAAAATGGATATCGATTACCCGGGGATAGAATTATCTATAAACTAGGACCGTAAACTTTACATCACTTGCTCTGCAGTTTTCATTAAATTTTTATTCGGCCATAACTACATATTACATGAAAATTGCCGGGGAATTATAAAGAAATGAAGTTTTATGTTGCGCTTAAAATTATATGGGTGTTGTACATTTTGCAGTAAAGCAAATCAGCGCGGCTACGTGAGATACTTGGTAATAATTTGATAATAATAAAACTGATTGTGACGGGTAGCGATTTTCTGGTCGTTAAGAGAACTGTGTCATTGTGACATTCATTAATATACCAATTTTTACCCGAATATATTGAGCGCAAAAATGACTGATAAAGAACAACCGCAAGGCGACGGACCAGATGAAGCCCAAATCGGAATTTTATCGGATTTGCTCCCCATAGATCATTTAAGAGATATGAATACAGAATTGCTTGCAGAAGTTCTTCCAATTGATGCATTATCGGAGAGACAACGACGATTAGATGAAGAGGCTGAATATGGAGAAGAACCTCAACCTGTAGAAAATATAGAACCTCCAGAAATGCAATTACAAGAAACTCAGCCATCAGAGAAAGAAGAAGAGCCATCAGAGAAAAAAGAAGAGCCATCATTGGAAGAAAAGCCGCTAACGGAAGAAGGAGAAAAAGATAAGGAGGGATCTGAGATCACAGATGATCAGGGAGAAGGTGATCAAGATTTTCTTGCAGACAGAGAAGGCTATCCCCAGAAGATACAGCCAAAGACGGAAAGAAAAAAGAAAGGTCAAACTTTAGAGGATAAGAAACAGCGCATGCTAGAAAAAGAAAAGCAAAAGAAAGAGAAGAAAGCTAAGAAACAGTTGGACAAATTAGAAAAACAACGCAAGAAACAACAGGAGAAAGAGAAACAAAAACAGGAAAAAGAGAAACAAAAAGAGGAAACAGAGAAACAAAAACAGGATAAACAGAAAAAAGAGGGAAAATTAAAGGAGAGAGAACGAAAGCCGAAGGAATACCTGAAAGTACCAATCGACGAAGAGAGTATTATTGGAGATGAACGAGTTCTAAGAGGGAGATCCAGGAACCATGAGTTAGCAATAATAAAGCAAAACAGGAGGCCTTTTTTCAGGTTATCCATGTTTATACAAAGAAACGTGAGTATTCCATTTTTTTTTACGAATTTCTGATAACATGGGAATTTGTTGCGTTGTAGAACATTTTGGACTCGCAGGAAGAAATAACGACGAAACAGTTCTTGTTAATAGCAACTCTGCACCAGGTTAACATTCCTTACTTGCGGCATCTTTTACAAACTTTGATCTACTACGGCCCGTTAGTTACGTTTTTTGCCCTCTTCAGTGGAATATTGGTGGTTGGCCTTCCACTGTTTACTCTGTTTAACTTTTTAGGACATTACAGCAGGAGGGGATATTTCAAGGTTTGGGATTGCGTACCTATTTTGAAAGGTTATGAACAATGTTTAAGTAACTTTGATTGTTTATTTAACTGATTTATTTATTTATTTAGTTATTAATTACTATAATAATAATAGAATAATGTTTGTATTCACAGGTATTGGTTGTGCAGTGGCAATAGTGAACATGCTCTCAGAGTTTTATAACGTATGCGTTGCGGTTGTGGCCTTCATTTTCCTTCCAGACGTTTTTAGCCCAGGAATGCCCTGGCTTAAGTGTCCTCCTCATGCGAAGAATTATTGTGTGGAGAGAGGGTCAGAGTATACAATCAGCGAATGTGAACACCATCACGAAGTGCAAATTTTTGCCACGCAGGTCTACATGAGGGAGGTTAAAATGGGAGTTTTGGGGCTATTGCATGATTTCAGTTATTACAATCACTACGAGCCCTTTCTAACTTGTTTCATTATTTGGATATGCATTTGCTTCTTGTGCTACCAAGGTTTTCAGAGGTTCGCAAATTTCACCATTTACCTAATGTTTTCATCTGTGGTTATTCTAATCATCATGGTGGTATTGGTTTTGGGTGGATACAGGAAATCAACGAAGAAAGTCTTTTTTGAAGGGAATTTTAGTATTGAGGTATACCTAATTTAATTATTATGCGTATGCAGACTTATAATTTTTGTTATTTACCGTTTAGATATTTGGAACTCTGATTTCATTATCCTGCGCAGCGAATGATCCCGGAACTATTATTTTCGTAAGTGCCATTGCACCATCAACAATGAACACAAGCGTTCTTTCAGCATCAGTTTTCGCATTAAAGCTGATAATATCTTTGCTTTACATCATTTGGTTTGTCATCTTGATTCAGACCACAAAGGTCAACTATGCCATTTCGAATGAAACGTGCATGGTTCTAAACTGTAAGTTTTATTCGCTTGCCTACAGAGGTGCAACAACTTTTAATATTTTTTTCACTCCTTTAGCTCACGACGTCCTGTTTGCTTACGTGATCGATATTCTCTCGGAAGTCCCAATAGCAAAGTTTTGGATCTTCATATATCTCGTCCACTTAATAGCCATCACCTTAATTTCTATCTTGTATACCACAACTTCACTGTTGGAATCTCTTCTAGAGGTTATGCCTCAGAATTTGAAAAAACGTTTTTTGACAGCATGTGCAATCTGCATCCTTGCATGTAGCGTCAATATGTGTTATATGTTACCTTATGGGATCAGAGTGGATGCAGTCTCCCACGTAGTTTGCTACAGAATTATGTCGGTGGTAATTTTGCTTTGCGCTACTTGTGGCATAATTTTTTTGTATTCGATCAGCATAATAGCCGATGATATCCATTATTTGAACAATGAGCCACCTCATTGGTATTGGATCACTGCCTGGACAATATGCCCTATTGTTTTACTCGTAAGTAAAAAGCAGTAAAAATTGTTTACTCTTTATTTCTAATGTACATTAAGTAATTGTAGTGCGTTTCCCCCAGTTTTTTGCTTTCAGTTTTATTTTAACTCTTTTATTTTGACTATTCTTAATTTAACTCTTCTTTTTTTTCGCTGACGTCGTTGCAACATCTTCTTGCGAATCACCATCTTCTTCCTCTTCATCATCCTCCTCAGTCTTATCTGCCCTTCCTCCCGCTGCTTTATATTCTCTAATTAAATCTCTTATATTGTTTTGAGCTGCTCTCATCTGTTCATTTTTATTCTTCCCATCTACGTCAGGCGTGCCCCTTATATCCGCTTTTATTGCAACTTTTCCAGTTTTGGATTTGTTAGTTTCCGACTTTCCGACTTTAGATTTTCCAGCTTTTGATTTACCAGGTTTGCTCATTATGAAATGTCAACATCAAAAATTGTGACGTGATTCGATTTTCAGTTTGGGGTATTCGTGAAGAGTTTATGCACGCAATACGCACTGGAGATGAACACCATCCCGCACAATTTCTTCCGCATTTGGCCTGTGATTGCCTACCTCATCATCGCCAGCCCCATTGCCGTGGTTGGTCTGTACGTTTATTACCGGTACATCAAGACCATGGTTAGTATCCTTACCGACAGGGTTTTTGTTAATACATAAATTCTCGTTCGTTTTTCGTTGATTGTTGATTTTGATAAATTTTAGAGTATTTTTAACTATAAGATTGTAAACAGCTATTATTTTATTAATAATGCAAGTCTTTGCACATGTGGTATATTGACATTCCTTATGAAGGAAATTTATTTACTGATAACATTTATTTTTGTGCCACCATTTAAGAGGCATCTATCATCGACTGATCACTTTTAGATTTTGCTAATTTTAATGCTTTGGTCACTGGGAATAAATTGTTAAGTACAAAACCTCAACTTTTCAGGACAGAAGATTTTAATTTTGAAGAGATCAAAACGGTCCTTCTAAGTCCAAGTTTTGAATAAAATAAAATTTATTCATACCAATGTGTCCCAAATTGCATTCTAAATTTAAAAATTATTCACAACACTATAAGTGTAACGAAGCGTTTCCGGTTTTTGTTTTATTTGTCAATTAATTAGTAGTTTGCCGCTTCGTTACTTAATTTTGTACATGTTTCATTCTTTGCTTTTTATTCACATTCCTATCGGTTCTAATATTTACATTCGCGCATGACATTGTAGTGGGGTCAACACCTCTTTTCTAACCGAGTTATTAAATACACCTGTTGACCGCAAAAAGAGAGGTACGCCGAAGTACGCAGAGACACGCAGAGGTACGGTTTCGTCGGTCAATTACCAGCACTAGATCGATTTTGTCGAATCAATATTCTTTACCAGTTCGATTTTTGCCCGGCCGAGTTCATATTACCGACGCCGTACTGCCGAATTTTTCTAAGTCCCGTGTCCGAATAATTTCTCAATCACCCGTAACTGTAAATTAGTATCTAATTGTTTTAAATTTCATTCAAGAATATTAATGCATCTCTGGCATTAATATTGCATATGCGAACCAGAATTCCTGAGCTAGACCTGTGAATTATTTTCCTGTAATAATTTATTTCATTTTATTTTATTGGGTATCAATAGTTGTATGCATGAGATAGCTGCTGCGTAAAAGAAGCTATTATTTTCCTGGTATGTGTGAACTCTAGGCAGCTGCTGCGTAAAAGAAGTTGCATCCTGACTTTTCCTCACTAATCACCGTATGAAAGAAAAATGCAACTCCCATTAACCTGTGAGAATACTGCTGCGTAAAAGAAGTATTTCCTACCCAAGGAGGTTTAATAATATATAGAGTACTTGATATACTTGTTAATAAATTTCTTGGGTTTGGGACTTTTAAATAAAAATTCTTTTTTCTTTAACGTTTCGGTTCTTACATTTTGGCCTTTATCTCTGTGGAAACAAAACAATACAAGCACATTAATGAAACATTTTTTAACAATGCAAGTCAAATACATAAAAATTATATTTAGCAACTAACATACAGATA
>JAWQRP010004564.1:0-11710 GCA_033557875.1 Quadriops clusia | reverse complement strand
ACAGACAGACAAAAAAGCAAAAAAGGGCCAAATCGACTCAAAATCGCTCAAAACGTCGAGAATCATCAAAATCTCAAAAATTTTTTTTCGCATGATCACTATACTTTCTCTGCGAGAAAGTAAAAAGATGTGTGTATCAGATTTGAATGGCATATAGTCTAAAATGTCAAAAAATTATTTGACAGCTTAGATTTTCTTGGATTTAACAAAGAAGATTGTGAACAACTAGAACTACAAATTCTGCTACAGGAGAATTCGATAAGAGACATACCAGCGAAGACTAGACCAGAAACTATGCAAATTACTTAAGGGAACTTTCAAGAAAGTTATTATGAGTGCAATGGAAGGAATTAAAGAAATTTAAGATTTTTGTAAAAATAAGTAGCCTTAAAACAAAAAGGGATGTCGCAAATATACAAAGAAAATAATAGAGAATTAAAAGCAAAATTAACTGAGAAAATTAGCTCAAAATGGAAAAAGTAAACAAATATATAAAACAATACTTGACATCCATAAGAAACAAAGAATAAAGAAATATTCATAAAAAATACGCGCATTTCAGATTAGTTTGACACTTAATTTATTTAAATATAAGGTCTTTTCCAACAACACGAATTGATAGTTTTAGAATCGTTTAATGTACTGTACAGGGTCGGCCCATTCTAAAATTTTCGTCGCCATACGATAATTCTATACATATGAATGTCTGGTTGCCTATATTTTGATCCTTAGCCGACCCTGACCTGATTCTTGAACTATCAACTCGTCTTGTTGGAAAGAACCTACAGAATGTTCTATTCACAACTGGCCAGGGGGTGGGGACACAATTCTATAGGTTATAAGGTCGTCGTTCGTCAATGGCTGAGACTACAAAGCCCCTCGACAGAGGGTATCAGAAATTTTGCGGGACAGGTTTTCTATCCCTTACATGCATGTTTTCTATTTGTTCCTCAAGATTTATGATACTCTCTGTCGAGGGGCTTTGTAGTCTCAGCCATTGACGAACGACCACCTTAAAACCTATAGAATTGTGTCTCCACCCCCTGGCCAGTTGTGAATAGATCATTCTGTATATATATATATATACATATTAGTACATACTATGACTTTTACATATTTATTTCAAATTCCAGCACCTAACGATTCATAAAAATGCCAGGAAAAGTGAAGGTGAAGATCATTTCCGGCAGGAACTTGCCTGTCATGGACCGATCAAGCGACACAACGGATGCTTACGTTGAAATTAAACTCGGTGGAACTACATTTAAGACGGACGTTTGTCGGAAATCTCTGCACCCTCAATGGAATTCGGAATGGTATAAATTTGAGGTAATTTTTATCTATGAGAACAATATAATTCACATTCATTCGGCAATCATTAAAAAGCTCTAAGACTTATTCAACGGTGCGTATACAATCTTAAAAATAAATGAAATTTAAAAAATAGTACGATCATTTGTTATTATTACAGCGTTTGCATAAATTTCCTGTCTACGTTGCCATTAATTACATAACTCCTTTCAAACTGCCGATTATGAAACATTATATATAGAGCCGATTTCAAAACTAAACTAATTTACTCAGCATCGAATTACATGAAACTATGCCCATTTATTTATACAGGGTTAATGGCATGCAACTTTCAATGAGCAATATTTTAAAAATAAATTATGATGAAATTATACGTACATATATAAATTCAACAATATATAACTTTTAAATTTAAATCCCAAATAAGGAAGATTAAATTCAAATCCCAAATAATAAAGATTTCAATAATAAACATCAATTTGACTTGCTCATATATGAACCTTCGGCAAACTTATTTCTTTTTCTAAACCAGGTTGACGATGCAGACCTTCAAGACGAACCCTTACAAATAAGGCTAATGGACCACGACACATACTCAGCGAATGATGCAATTGGAAAAGTGTACATAGACTTAAATCCCCTCCTTTTGCCAGCATCTAGCCTTCTTTTCAAATGGAACGGAGAACCAACAATCAACAATGATAACAACATGAGCTCTATGATGCAGGGCTGGATCCCTGTTTACGACACCATGCATGGCATACGAGGAGAAGTTAACGTCATCGTCAAAGTGGAGCTATTCTCCGATTCCAACAAATTTCGACAATCTTCTTGTGGGGTGCAGTTTTTTTGCTGTAAGTATTTATCATTTTCAAACGTAAACTCACAGAACTAACTTGTTTATAAATTAGTCATTTATATTATTTATTTATTTAAGTCAAAATTTGGAATAAAAATGTCTTCTTATATTTATCTATTTTTGACATATAGCACAAAAAAAGCTTCACTTAAAAAAAGTTATGTAGTATTTTTAATCCTTTAACTACGGGTAATTTTTCAAGTTTACTATCGCTCCATACGCAAAAAAATTACAAACATTTGTTTTAAATGACCTATCATAAATTAAGGAATTTTTAAATTAAAATTGTAAATTTTCATAGTATTAAAAAAAATGAATTGAGGAATCACATAAATAAAAATTTGCAGGCGTACTATTTTTTAATTATAATAATAGAAAACAACTCTTCACATATTCTAACTGATATATGATAAAAATATTGATTTTTTTCTGAAAATTCTGGTAAGTACAAAACAAATAAATACATACGTTTAAAAATGTTTTCGTGTATGAAAAATTTTAAAACATTTTCCAATACAGAGCCCTACTTTACATTCCGCCACATATACCGGGTGGTCTCCGATTGTGGTATGCCCCTATAGTTTTTTTGTTTGTAGAGATACGCTAATAATTTTTTTTTCAATTTATCGTACACAACAAGACGGATTTTTCTAACTATAGAGCACTTACATGTCACTTCCGGTTTGACCGGAAGTGACAAGAAATCTCTCATTTAAATAGGGAAACCCAACTTTTTTGTTGATATTCTCAAACTCCATGTTATTACGAATACGTCATTTGTCAATTTTTGAAATGTCTCTGTGACTTTTTTTCAATTTTATTTTTTAACATAGAGACTTCAAAATCCTTTTAAACTGTGCTTCTAACTTCTAGTTATTGATATAAATGTCATTGGCAAAAATTAACTGATTCAATAAATAAAGCATTTTCCGTTTTCATTTCAACAAATATCAATTTTTTTTAAATAGAAACCCCCTGGTACACTGACATATTTAAATACACTGCTTTTCTACGAACAAAATGATAATAATATCGTCTATCTTTGAACATAACTAAAACTAGACAAAACAGATGTATTTAGCACAAGTGTCTGTGTTTGTACAAGAACTAAATGCGGTAAGTACATACTGCATTAACACATTAGCTGCGTATCACGCGCTTGTGCGACATAGCCCCATATACTTTCCATAGCATCAGAACCGATACGCACGGAACGTGTTAACCTACTAGTAAAATTAGTTCCCGTTTTCTTAAATCAAAACGTTTGTTTTTATTTTTTTTCTATTTTTGGTTATGTTCAAAGGTAGTTGATATTGGTATCAGTTTGTTCATAGAAGAGCAGTGTATTTAAATATCTCGGTGTACCAGGGGGTTTCCATTTAAAAAAATCGATATTTGTTGAAATGAAAATGGAAAATGCTTTATTTTTTGAATCAGCTAATTTTTAGCGATGACATCAATTTATATCAATAACTAGAAGTTAGAAGCACAACTTAAAAGGATTTTGAAGTCTCTATGTTATAAAAATAAAATTGAAAAAAATGTCAAAGTGACATTTCGAAAATTGACAAATGACATATCATTGTATTCGTAATAATATGAAGATTGAGAATATCAACAAAAAAGTTGGGTTTCCCTATTTAAATAAAAGATTTCTTGTCACTTCCGGTCAAACCGGAGGTGACATGTAAGTGCTCTATAGTTAGAAAAATCCGTCTTGTTGCGTACGATAAATTGAAAAAAAAATCATTGGCGTATCTCTACAAACAAAAAACCTATAGGGGCGTACCTCAATCGGAGACCACCCGGTATATATGCGATTCCGCGCACCATGTTGTCACTAATTTTCTTCTGCAGTCATTACGATTTGTATGTAAACAAACATGGCATGTTCTTTGTCCTTTAGTTTTTGCAGCAGTTGCTGGGACATTATCTGGAAAATGTCGTTACATAAAATTGACTGCACTAAGCCTGTCTATACGTTCGCTTGTTCTTCCTCGCCTTGCAGTGGTTAGTTTTCCGTGTTTCTCCAAAATTTCTGAAATGAGCTGTCTAATGAAATCCTTCATATTCAAAGAATTATTTCCGGTCTTGACTAAATACATGTTGTAGCAATTTAGTAGAACTATGTCCATGAAATGAAAAAATAGTTCTTTATACCACTTGACACTCTTTCGTACACATTCTACAGTGGATAGCTGCATATCTACTTTGTCAATTAGTCTCATATTTTCTCATATATTCAAATTAAAATTTTGATGTGTTTGTAAATGTTAGGAGTTTCGTTGAATTCAGGAAAGATTTTTGGCCCGGTGAGAAATTTGTGACTATTTGGCTTGAAGACGGTGTGAAACGTTGCCAAGTAAAAACAATAATTCGAAAAAGTGTTTTATTTTATAATAATATTAAAACTGTCTCAAAAAGGCGGAACAAATTCATTTCTTTACTTTATTTACCATACATCCAGGCGTCAACCAGACAGTAAAATAAACAAACGCGGTACCCAGCTTTGATATGAACAGATAATGAGTTTGAGTTTATTATTCTGCAAGGCAAGCAGACCTATAGATCAAAAAACTTGATAATAATGCTTTGAAATCACAAATAACTGATCCGCATTATACATTTATGATAGAAAATGTTAAATCGTTTATTTAAGATACCCGCGTTTCAGCATACTTACAACAGATCGTATATATACGACACCCGCAGTTAAAGGATTAATAATTTGGCTATAGATTCTATATATATATTAGTAGTGTCCTTTTTTTATATTAATTGAAAATTTTTCATATTTTATATTCAAGGATTCTAAAATTCTTCTCTTATACCAATTACTTTCTTTTTCTAAAATTTTAACATTTTCAAAATCTTAACATTCTCAAAATTAAAAATATGTTTTTTTTTCTGTGCAAAGTTTTGTGAGAGCTGTACAATTTTCTGTTATTTCTTTACTGCAGGAATACATGGTTTGTTTGTTTTAATTTATGGTCCTTATCTTTTATTCTTGTGAAAAATTTTTAATTGTGTTTTGATTTTTAGTAATTATTTTAATTTTGTACCCGAAAAAATTATTTTACTATTAAATTTTTTAAATCTATTTCTAATATTTTCTGTTAGATTTTTTTATATACGGTAAATATTATATAATTCTTGTTGTTGTTATTATTATTGTTCTTATTATTATTGTTCTTATTATCATTGTTATTATTATTATTGATATTAATATTATTGTTATTATTATTACTGTTATTATTATTATCAATATTATTTTTTATATTTAAATTTTTAATATTTTTAATTTGATTAATTCTATTGTTAATAATTTTATTTATTAGAATTTCTGGATAATCGTCTTCTCTTAAAGCACTTTTTATTTTTTTAATTGCAATACATATTTCGAAATTCAGCATTACTTACTTTAGAAATACTACAATTAAAAAAATAAAAATCCCTTAAAAAAAACAATTACCCAGAAAATTTAACAAATAAAATTCTTTTCAATAGATTTCACATTTTTTTAACCCTACAATTGACCAAATTAAAACTATTCAAAATATGAACATAAGAAATAACAACAATAATAATAACCAAATTATATAATATTTTTGATTTTGAAAATATTCAAATTTTAGAATAAGAAAGTAATTTCCAATTAATTGAAAAAATAGTACTTATAACATAAACAGAATCTATAACCAATTATTAAAAATACTAAATAACTTCTTTTAAGTTTTTTTTTTGTTATATGTCAAAAATAGACTTATAAACATAAGAAAAATCAAACAATCAAAGTAGGAAATTTCCAATTCATAAATCATAACCCCCTGAAGAAGTTTTTATAACCTAAACAAAAAGGACAAACTAAACATCTTTATCCCATAGAACCTTTGACCTAAATATCAAAAAAAAAAATTTATAAAGAAATACAAAATGTCAAGAAATACAAAATGTCAAAAAATACAAAATGTCAAGAAATACAAAATGTCAAGAAATACAAAACGTCAAGAAATACAAAATGTCAAGATATACAAAATGTCAAGAAATACAAAATGTCAAGAAATACAAAATATCAAGTAATACAAAATGTCAAGAATAGAACTTAAAATTTCAACAGACAACTTAATAGAGAACATACTTCTTTTCTCTATCCTTAGCGCCAGTGATCCCTCACGGATTTTACTCTCAAGTGATTCACGGCTTTGTCGAAGAACTTGTCGTGAATGACGATCCGGAGTATCAATGGATAGATAAAATCCGGACACCTCGGGCCTCAAACGAGGCTCGACAAACTCTTTTTTTCAAGCTATCTGGAGAACTACAGAGGAAGATCGGTCTGAAAGCATTAGATATGGGCGCTAATGCCGTCATTGGATATTCACAGTCCTTTGATTTAGAAGGAGAGTCGGGAATTGTGGCCCGAGGAATAGGGACCGCCATAACCTTAATCAAGTTATTAGACGTCCCTGTTCCTCAACCTATGGACTTAGAAGGAGAAGAGTAAGTACCCCGACAATATCGATGTATACTCAACTTTACAACTGAACTAATTAATTTTTTTTAATTTACTATCTGTCGCATGCAGGCGTGCACAGAGTTACTTAAAGTTCCTCGGCTCAAATAGTAGCTTTCGGCTTAACAGTGAGCCCAAAATTTTGAATACTAACGTTTCTCCATCCGACTCTTCCCTTGTCTTATCCAGTTTCCTTGATGAAATGCTCTGTGATCCAACTGAGTGCAAACCAAAAATCAAAAGATATTCATCTCAGACATTTGCCTCCAAACCTCCTAAAGAACCCTTCTTGCACCACAGCGCTTCCTTACAAACCATTCTGAAACAAGAAGACATGCGCAGACCAATCAGCTCGAGCTTAACCCAAAGACTCAAAAACCTCAAATACTCATCGCAAACCGCCCTTTCCAAAACAATGTCTACTTTGAAATCAAAATTTTCTGAACCTTCCGAAGATCGGATCCAAGTCACCAAGCCACTAAAACGGAAAAAACCAAAATTTTTGCGCACAACAAGCGATTCGAGCTTCATGGCCGAAGTCTTAATACGATCTACCATGCAAACCAATTTGGATAAAATAGTAGAGAGTCACGATTCACCCCCCAAACCCTCCACCTTAGAAGATACTGCTTCACAATTGGACTCAAGTTTATCTTTACCAGAAGGACTATTAGAAAACAATTCATCAAACGTTTCCTCCGGATCAGAATCATCATCTGAGGACGACGAAGAAGAACCTTCAGATGTTAAAGATTCAAATGTCGTGATGGACACTGTGAGTGATATTGTCAAAAACGTTGAGGAAATCCAGCATAAAATGCACTTGAAGCGCATTGAGGAAGTGAAGAGAAAACTTTCTGAACAAATTTTGGATATTAAAGATGTGGAAGAAATTTTGGAACAGAAGAGAGAACAAATGCTTGAACACCAAAAAAGAGAGCAAACCAAGGAGCAAACTGTGGAAAACCAAAAGTGGGGGCAGAGTTTTGAAGAAGGAAACAGAAAAATCTTAGGATGTCAAAATGTTGATGATGTAGAACAATCACTTGTAGAACCATCAAAAGAAAATATTGTTACTTCGACTAACTTATCTAAAAAATCAACTGAAGTAATTAATTCAATTCATTCAATTAATAATTCAACTAATTTGGTAAAAGATCCTAAAGTTTCCTTTAAACTCGGCTCAGATTCTGAGAAAAATTCACCAATCGTGGAAATCCCTGACAATAAGCAAAATCCCTTCAATTTTGATGCTTTCTCCAAATCAAATTTATTTGTAATAGAAACTCCTACAGAACCTTTACAAAGTTTGTCCATGCATGAAGAGTCGCACCAGACATTTCTCAATAAATTGCACGTATTGGCCAATACCGCATTACATAATGTTTTAATGGAGAAACTTAGGGATAAATTGCACTTTCATGGTGGAAAAGATTTTCATGGCGAAAAGGACCTTCATGGTGAAAAGAATTTTCATGGTGAAAAGGATTTTCATGCCGAAAGGGATTTTCATGCCGAAAAGGATTTTCATGCCGAAAAGAATTTTCATGCCGAAAAGAATTTTCATGCCGAAAAGAATTTTCATGCCGAAAAGAATTTTCATGCCGAAAAGGATTTTCATGCCGAAAAGAATTTTCATGCCGAAAAGGATTTTCATGACAAAAAGGATTTTCATGGCGAAAAGAATTTTCCAGAACATGAATATGTCAACAAAAATGATTATTATGGTGAAAAATATTTTTCGACAAAAGAAGACAAGCAAAGTAGAGGACCTACAGAAGAAACAACAAAGAAACCTGATTTTAGTGCCTTTAAAAGATCAGATATCTTCCATACCGAAGCTAAAGAACGAAGTTATGTAGATATAATGGATCTTCATGTAAATTGTAGGAAGCATCTTCAAGTTAGTAAACCAATAGTCCAACCAATAAAAAATCCTGAATCTCCCAAGAAAACCAACAATCAGGCTAACAGCTTGCTGCAAATGGCTTTAGGTAATTTAGTTAGGGAAACTACTCAGGATGTAATGACAACTGCTCACATAATGGAAACTGAGAAAATAATCAATGAAGCTAGTTCATCAAAGTCTGAACCAGAGAATTCCGGTAACCTTAAAGAAGAATCTTTATGCAAACCAGACGAAGGAAACTTTTCTTGCAAATTAGAAGGAAACTTTTCTTGCAAGCTAGAAGAAAGCAATTCTAATAAACCAGAAGTAAAACCTAAACGTGAAAGAAGATTCTTTAAACATTTTGGCTCAAGAGGACCAAAAACCGCTACTCATCAAAAAATGCCACATTCTAGTCTTCTTCAACTTGCTTTAGGGAATGTGATCAAAGAAACCACCCAAGATATTATGGCAACTGCTTGTGTGAAGGAAAGTGACAAAATTATTGAAGAAGCTTCTACCCCAAAAGCTGCACAAGAAGATATGAGCCATATGGAGCCCTTTGGGTTGCTGCATATAGCTTTGGGCAATGTAATTAAGGAAACCACTCAGGATATAATGGCAACTTCTCATATCATTAAAGAAGAGGATGTTCATCCAAAGGATGATGGATCTTCGAATGTTCATCCAAAGGATGATGAATCTTCGAATGTTCATCCAAAGGATGATGGATCTTCGAAAGATGAGCAAAGCAAATCTTTGGAACAAATCCCATCTTCAGTAGAAAAGACAACTATAAAACCTCAGACTTCTTTACCTTTACCTAGCGAAAATTCTTCAGAAAATGAAGTATCATTGGGGATGGAAAACAAGTCGTTAACTAAAGAACAAATATTTAAAATTGGAACTTCATTTAAAGGAAGTATATTTGAGAACCAAAGGTGCCGTGAAGGGGTAGATAAAAATACCTTAGAAGACAACCAAAATCTTCTGCAAACTGCCTTAAATGACGTGCTTATGGAGACCATGCATGATATTATAAAAAATCCCAAAAATAGTGATGATTTGCAGCCTCTTCAGGGGAAAAGCGTAGATCCAAAGTTGTTTGCTCATTTAAATTTTAGAACCTTGAGAAGAAGTTTTGATATGGGAGTGAAACCGATGACAAAGAAATTCTCTTCTTCTTTAGATGATTTACAAAAAATCAATGAACTTAAAAAGTTAAAAGATGACGAAGGTAATCAGCAGCATGGTGTTACCCATAGTCGGGTTTATCATGCTTTAGTGGACAAATTCAAGGATATTATCTCAACGATGCATTTGACAAAACCTGGGAATAGTTCTGATATCGAATCAAAGGGCAATGCTCGCCAGAATCGCGTTCATTCCCATACTTTGTTGCATACGGCCTTGCAAAATATTTTGTCTGAGACTGTCCATGAAACTTTGGTCTTCTCGAATAAGTCGAAAAAGAAAGAAGCAAATCCTATTAAGCTAACCCAATTGGTTTATAGGCATCCAATGAGGAGAACGAACAGTTTGCATGAACTCCCCGAATTGAATGAGAGTCATGATCACCATGACCAAAAGAAGCATCACCATGGGTTTTTACAGAATATGATGCATAACGTACTTAGTGACAAGGTTCATGCATTTACTAAGAGACATTTGAGCTTCCATCATTGGAAGGCTGAGCCAAAAAAGGATGACCTTCACTATGATGGTGAAGAAGGGGTAAAATTAGAAAACGATGATTCAGGATTAGATGAGTCACGAATAGATGAGTCAGGAATAAATAAGTCAGGAATAGACGAGTCAGGAATAGACGAGTCAGGAATAAACGAGTCAGGAATAAACAAGTCAGGAATAAACAAGTCAGGAATAGACGAGTCAGGAATAGACAAGTCAGGAACAGATCAGTCAGTAAAAGATTGTTTAAAGAAAGATGTTGTTATAGATGAACACCAATTAGAAAAAGATGATTTGGGAAAGCGCTGTTTGGAAAAAGATGGTTTAGGAAAAGATATTTCAAGTGTTGTAAAAATAAACCTACAAAAGATCGATTCTGAAATGAATGAGTTGGAAAAGGAGGATGCTTATTCATCAAAACCCCTTCCATCTTCTTCTAATTGTACAGCAAATGTAAAAAATTCACAAAGCATTAGTATGCCTCTCAATATGGAAATTGATTGTGGCAGTAACATTAATACATTGCATGCTCGCTTAACACCTTTTCATAGGAACACCAGTTCACCACGTCAAGACAAAGTTGAGCATGGTCACCAAAGAGCCGACTCCATGGGGGCCAAAATGTCGCAGTCTCCTGCTAAAGTGTACACTATTCCAAATATTCATAGACGTTCGTCAGACTCTGACCTCAGTATTACTCCCAAAGGTAAATATTATACATACACGTTTTGCTAAAAAAATTTTATTTTAACTATTACTGTAGTATAATATTATTGTAGTATAATATTAATGTAGTATAATATTATTTTAGTATTATATTATTATAGTATAATATTATTGTAGTGTTTTACAATTATCTTTTGTAAATTTTACATCAGTACATATGCATTCTATCACATATATGATTCTATATAACTAACACATGCCTAGTGAATGCTCGAGATTTACTTGACGTAAATTCGAGACACATTGGATAACACAAAGGCTTTATATTTTCTTTCACAAACGTAATACGGAATTACATCGGAAAAAATATTATTATTTTAGTGATAAATAGGAATCATATTGGATTGAATGCTGTAAGATGGATTTGGATCCAGGAGAATGTATTTTTATCAAAAATATTTTTTTTATCAAACATATTTTTTATAAATTTTTTTTTTAATCAAAAATGTTATTTTTTCTATACAATTTTTTTTTATTGTAAATGTTATTTTTTTCTATACAATTTTTTTTTATTCAAAAAAGTTTTTTTTTAATCAAAAATATATTTTTTACCAAAAATATTTTTTTATCGCAAATATTTCGCTCAATTTGTGAGCATAATCATGAACATATTCACAATCAGCGTTGTTTTACTTTCTATTTTTAATACATACACATCCTCCAATAATTCAATAAAAAGAAAATATATATATATATATATATATATATATATATATATATTTTT
>JAWQRP010004563.1:0-11710 GCA_033557875.1 Quadriops clusia | reverse complement strand
GATAATAAATCAAATCAATCTAACTTAGTTTATAATATTAAATGTTCCCAATGTGAAAGTAATTACATTGGTGAAACGAAACAATATCTTGAATGTAGAATCAAACAACAACTAAATTCTTGTAAAAAGGCTAATCTTGAAAATTGTACAGCAATTAGTAAACATTGCATAACAAATAAACATGTTTTTAATTTTGAAACTGTTGAAATTTTAAAGAAAGAAAATAACTGGTTTAAACGTAGGATATATGAATCATTATACATTAAAAGAGATAACAAATCGATAAATTTTAAAAGAGATACTAATAACATTATTAATATATATAATAAAATATTAAAATAAACATGTTTATCATTATGAAATATTAGAATTGGATGGTTATGCTGGGTTTATGGAGATGCTTTTGTTTTTACGATATTTTGTAATGATAATATATTTTTCTTAAGGAATTTCCCTGTAATTTCAATGATAAAGATAAAATGATAGTTGAACACATCAATAATAGATGGTGTATTTTTGACGTAATATTTTTTGTAAATGTTGAACATATTGTAGTTAAATTGAGAGGCTGGTATTAGTGCGCACTTTGTAAAGACCAAACAAACATGTAAAAAACGATAAAGTTAATTGAAATGAGTTGAAAATTATTAAAATAAGTTTTGATATGTTAATTTGTGTTTTGTGATATACAATATTCATGTAAGTAATTGTATTTGCTTTTGTTTTTATGACGTGGTTTTTTTACAAATGAAATATTTTAACGTATAAATTTCTTGTCTGTCTAATATAGTTTTTTGTCTTGAAAATGCCCAATAAAGGAGGACGAAACGTCGAAATAAAGCAATGAAAAGCTAGAAGCGTATTCTTTAGGACCTTAATTTTCCAAGATTAAATTTAATAATTTATTATAACAACACTTATTAACTTATTAACGCGCGGGTAAAAGTCCATGCAGACTAATTCTAAACGTATTGTATTTCAGGAACTATAGAAGTCTATTCACCGTAACGCATCACTTAGTGGCTCTTCTAATGAAACATTTCAGACCATTTAACTGCCAATTTCAATTTGTGAGTGCAAACCAGCTTCTAGATTTCTAAAGGGAATGCTTATGTACCTGCCCTTTAACTTATCTGATGTTATAAATATTTGATCGGGAGTTGAACCAACAAGTTCTAAAGTTAAATTACAAAATGCAATTTTATTCCCTCGGCGCTGCATTGATTTCCAAAGCGAAACATTCACTTTTTGTCGCAGAATGCACTTTCCGCTGTCGGCGCTATTTTTAATTTCTACACGTTCTGCACGTTCTTACCCATTTTCAATAACGTACTTACCTGAATACTAAACTCAGAAAGCACCCTGAAAGCACTATCTCTCGGCTAATTAAGCTAAAATAGTTGACTCCGACTTACATCCGTACCTTTCTATTAAATTAAAGCGCCAAGAATATATATCAGATGGGAGAAGTTTTACATCAATACCAATTCAGATGTGATATTCGTATACAAAAAATACAGCCCCTGGAAAGTTATTCAGAAGTTGCGAAACTCGAACGAGTCATCAATCTCCGCTCAATAGCTCGTAAACGTAGGTCGATTGTTGACTAACTTACTATAAAATTTGTTTTTCTATTCTTCTTTTGCCGATAGCGAATCAGCTGGCACGAGAGATTTTTCATTTTAAAAGTTGCATTCGCCTATTTCACGGGCAGATAAGCTTGTTTATTAAGGCAACTAACTCGTGTCAACTCGGCGTGAGGAGGGGCCCCACCTCGGCGATTTAATGTCCCGTGCGTAATCAATAAAAATTATGTTTTACACAAGATTGGAGCAAAGATATTCAAAAAGTAAGATGAAAGAGATCGTCGAACGCTTTACTACTCCTTTTCAACTCGGACGGCTATTTAGGAACCCTTTTTTCCAAAATCCCTTTCATGCGCTTTTGATTAATGGATTCGGCGAGACCTAATCAACTATATAACTCCACTTGCTTTTGGCCAAGAATAATAATGTTTTTGGATTAGTGCAAAGCAAACCAGCGAACTGTTCCATCCGAAACGGGAGCAGTTGCCTCGTGTTCCCCGACACGAAACATCGCGCTGAAAAATAACGAATTTTTCCAATTCCACTGGGAACATTTGCAACAACCTCAGCATCGTTGTTTACTCTCGTGCAGAGTTGCTTGTTTTAATTTCGCTGTTCCTGAATATAAAACACGTCTACCACATGTTCCTGAAAGTTTTACATTTGCGATATCAGCACGCGAGCCTTTTGCGAATAAATTACTGAGTCGCTAAGTTGTTGCACCTGAAAGCTCCCATGAATGAAATGCGTTAATGGGTGTGAGAGTTTCGCCTTTATTACCACGCAATGAAAAATGTTTTGGTTTTATGTAAATGGCAAGCCAATTATGAACGATTTGCTGAATTTATCAAGTTAAATCTGGAATCAGCACCAAATATATTTGTTCATTTACCTGTTTTAATAGGTATAATAATTAAACATGACGCGTTTTTTTTTAGTGTTAGAATCTCTGAAATCATTTGGGATATTTGAGTGAAACTTTCGTGTAATAATGAACGTATCATATCTTATTATATGCATAACATTTACATGCTCGTCCATTTGGACAATATGACAATGAAATGTAAAATTGAATGTCGGGAAATATTATTAAAATTGAAATAGTTATGGTAGTATAAAAGAAATTAAAACACTTTTTAACGACGGTCGTGCTTCCAAATCCACAAAGGAAAAAAATTAATAATTAATAAATTGTAGTTTAATTATTCTATTTCCGCAATTAAGAATGTTGATTGTGCGCACTGCTCAGCCATTTTTGTCGTTGTCGTTTTCTTCAAGTTCTCGATCATCAAAATCATACTCAATTTTTTCATTTTGCCCATCGAGATCTTGATGGATGCTTATATGCTAAGAATAAAATTTGAATATTTACAAAATTTTTATTACCACAGTCATGTGCGATTGTTGTTGTTGTATTCTACGTTATACCACAGTTATCTGTGGTTATACTATGGTGTTTGTGACACACAAACTTCATTATTCGATGTTGTGTGAACAGCTTGTACTCTGTTATTTGCTAATTTGTTCTCTATATTCTTAATTTCGTAGCTACCTGATAAAGTTTTGACAACAAAACAACACTAGTAAACAATCTGTTTACCAGCAGAAAAGATTCTTCTTTCAACAAATAAGTATAATACAAATTCTAACTTATGGACGAGTCAAAAGAAAATTTGAACAAACCATCCTAATATATTTTCTTTAAAAACTGTCATAAATTGGTGACTAATACTAGAATTTTTCATTCTAATCCTTTTGGCGATTTTGTCGCTCAAAGAGCGTGTCCTACATTTTAGACCAACATGTACAAAGCCAAAGGCGGACACAGCAGCGAGAATCAATAGCAAAGAGAAATGTATGACAACTATTTCCGCATAAAGAATCTTTTCTAAGAAAATATGCATGCAGGGAATACCTCAAGTAGTTTGATTGTACGTAAGGTTCAATACGCGGTCGGTCAGCGTTTTGAAAATCAAATATCCGGCACTCCTTTGTCTCGAGCCGGAGGAATGTCGTGTAATCCTGGAAATAACTGCGGTCATGGGGGTAAACCGAAAGTAGTAGAAGGATGTCATTGTCTGCGACCGTTGTCAAATTACAAAGCCACGAATTCCCGTCCCACTCATAACCTAATAATCACGGGCAATTCTAAAGGACACTGCTACATAAACGTAATGAATTCGCTAATTTAACTTGTAGCTTTTACTGGATGCGGTCGTTTAAAGGGACGAAGTAATTGGGAACGGCTTTTCGATGTTTCTGAAGTGGTCAACTTTTAAATTAATGCCCTGTTATGATTGCTGGCGTAGGATATGCGACCCGTGCTAAAGTAGCGATTTGTTTGATAGTAATAATAATCCTTTGAGGATCACTGATAAAGCAAATTTAATTAGAAAAGGCAAATCTACTCCCTGTAGAACTCGAATTACAAAATGAAACAGTGTATGAGAGAGAGAGAGACACTAAAATACATTTTTAGCGTGGCAATGTAGCAAAAGTGTTTGTCAAATTGTTTTAAACTCAATATCTGCACATCGAAATGGAATATACGGGAAAATGTGACTTTATACGCGCCTAATGCACAAAATGAGATAACTGAAATACCCGTAGTCTTCAAACTTCGAGAATTGTAATATAAGATTTTCCTGAATTGAGAAGCAGGAATGTTATTATGTATTCCTGTTTTATGACTCCGCACTCGAATGTATAACTTCCTGAAAACTTCCTTTTATTTGCATGGTAATAAGCTCGGAGCAAAAGATCATTGTTTTCTGCAAACTATTACATGTTAATGTTTCATGCTAGAAGTATTTAAGTTATGTACACGGCTAATTGCCATTTAAATTACGTAGGATATGCATTTCAGCATTTAACGGAACCTTGAGCTCGACGTCAGCCTTTGTTTTCTGTCTCGTATATTTCGGAAACCACTTAGCTACGTTAAGCTTAAGGATGGCATTACATCAAGACCGCATTTCGCCCCATAAACTCGTATAACTTGCGTGGTGCTCTAGGCGAGGTATGAGTGTCCTTTTTATTGCTAAAAAAGTGTGTTGCATTTGCGTTTCATATTACCTTACATTTCAGGAAACAATTTCCTTAAATTTATAGAACAAATTGTTAACTCCGTGATACATTTTGATGATGCATACTACAATAAGTGGGTACGTAGTTACTTCTGCATTAATGTATCGTATAATATTAAGGGGCAACATCACTTGTATTTAAATATACATTTTGTGAGTTTACTGAGTAAAGAGAATGTAATATTCCAACTAATATAATGCCCATGTAGCGGTAATTGGAAAGGACTACTTTTGCGCAATAAAGTTGCATGTGGACATACAATTTGGCGACTAAATTATTGCCCAATTAGTAGCACATTTCTAATTCTACTAAAACATACATTATGACTGGCAATTGAAAATGCATCTGTATTTGAATTAGACTATTTAACTTGTTGAATTCTCAGTTGTACAATTGATTGAATGTACGCCCCGTATTATTATACTAATGGATGTTAAGTGAGTTAGAGTTGAAATTTATTAATAGGGCAAACTCACCCATCCCAACTCAACAATATATTATGTAGTATTACAAGTACCTAAATTACAAGGAAGAGTGGGGGTAGGTGTAGTGCAATGTCCCTTTATGAGGATATCGTTGGTCCGCGAAAAATATTATAATCTCCTAACCTGAATGTTAGGTCTTGTGTTCGCATAATCCTCAGCAGGACTAGATCAAGAGACGCAAACTGCGTGGCAGCGCTTCTATGGCCGTAGTTTATCCCATTCTATGCATACATAAGTCTCGCATAGTTCTGCCACCGCAGCATCTAGGCATATTAGCGTAGACGAAAAGGGAAATAATTCATACAGATTTGTTGGCTCGTTCCGGCTTAGTGGTTGAGCACCGACTACTACACTTCTCCCTAGGTAGCTTACAATTTCTGAACAAATTTCTAAGTAGGCAATGTTGTACACGACGACTAATTAAATTTATAAGCACGATACATTTCACGTGGTGTACGTACATTAATGTTGAATAAAATTAGCTGCTCAAAACCAATCCCTTGGTAGGAGTACATTATTATATTCCAGGTCACAGAATCCTGTTTGCTGCAAAAATGAGAAAAAAATCAAAGGGCTTTTCGCTAGAGCGTTAAATTTTCGCTGCAGCTAGTAAAAATAGAGAAAAACAAATGAGCGAAATACTGTGCAATATTTAATTAAATATTAGATTTAAAGTGGTGTATTCATAGATTTAACGACATATTTTCAAGTATCCTCTATTATACTTATTATTTTAAGGACTATTTATTTGAATTAACTGTACAAATTTATTTAAAAAATCAGTAGTTAATGTATTACAATAGTAATCATAAGTACTGATTTTTATAAAAGTTCAAGTTTATAAAATTAATCATATAAGTAATCTTTCGCGGTCTTTGTAGTAATTGCAAAGATTTAAAACTCAAATTAAACATTTTATAGAGTGAATTAGAGTTCGAAAGAAACTATTCACTAAGATAAAGTCTCTTTACCGAATATTCTTGTTTTAAGATTTGAGATATACAAATTACAAAAAATGATAAAATGATTTTGTAAATTGTAAACATAGTCAATTTTCTTATTTTCCTTTATACTCGAAAACTTATGGAATTAGCATCATTTTAAATGGCATTTTAAATACACAAATCTATAATAATAAAAGTATTTTAGGTGAATAATTCTTAGGACAAAGTTTTCAGATTGTTAATTTGAATTTAACTATTGCCAATTTGCTTTTATTTGATGTAAGAACAATTTTATCGAATTTGTACCAATTTAGTTGCATATTGACAATTTGTTCCTACAGTCACTCAGCCTGTAGCAAGTTGACACAATGAATAAATAACATAGTCATCTCATCTATATATAGGTGAACGATATATCTTTGCAAAATTGTGCTACACTTTTTCTCTTTGTGTAATATAAGACATAACAACACATATTGTATAAAAAATAAAACATATATTACGTATAAATTCAATAAAGCCCAAGGGGCCCTAGTAAGTCAAGTGGAGGAAAAATTATCGTGCCATCGTTCCATGCCACATATTTTAAATTTAGTGCTTCGAGAATACACACGCGGTGCAGAAGAGAAAGTTTTCCCCAACTTCCTACGGAAATGGACCGTAGCTTTGTGTGGGATTCAAAAGACAACATCAAAGAAGGTGGTAAGGGATGACCTATTGTGCCTGTTTCACTTCGGTTGTTATTCCTTAAATTCTCGCGTGTTGAAAGGAAGTTAATTCGGCGTAAATTTTCATTGAATAACATTGCAAGATCATTGGTAATCGCTCCTAGCTATTTTCCTAATTCCCCGGTTCGTAACGCGTGATGCATTCTTGCCTGGGGCTCAATAGCGGAGGGATAATTAAAATTATTTGTTTGAGCGGTTATACTTGAAATTTTTATCCTCTTCGCTCAATGTTGGGCATTCAGGGGCAAGGAAGAATGGTTTGCAAGATGTTGGAAAAATGACTCCATCGCAATAATTTATTTCATGGCCATTAGATATTAATGAAAAGTATAATTACCTGAATCCAGAAAGGCAAATAGAATCCTGAGCAGCACAGCAGAGCGGCCGCAAGAGATAATGTTGCCCATAATATCCCGACTCCAGTTAAGGACGTGGCCATTATTCGAGTCAGTAATAAATCGTAACACTTTTTCTACACTAACATAGAGTTTTCACTTCACTTTCCACACGATGTCTTTACATGGACTGGCATGGCGGGGTTTCATCTGAAAATTACCACACAATTACCCTGAGATATAGAAGGGGATTTTAAAAAATAATGAATAATTTGCCTTGCATAATACAATTTTATTTACAGAACCTAGCACATCATACATCTGTACACAACTTGAGCATACGTACTGGCACGCGTTAGTACACAGGTAGACATTTTCCATGTCTGAGTTTCCAATTTATACATATTCATCAAAAGTTTGCTCAAGCTCGCTGTGTACTTACTTAGTGTAGATATTCCGTTATATCGTTTGAATTAATATTGACTGCGTTAACTGAAACTTTAATTATTTAATCTTTGGCTCAGCTGTAAACGCCTATTTAAATGCATTCAGCGACCTCTCTAAATAATAAATGTAAATTGGTTGAGTCGTGTGTGTACGAGCATTTACATTACTAACAAGGACTACCTATAGCAATTCCTTTGATTTTGCGCTCAATAATTTACTGCAGCGCTGCTACTTGTAATGTAACTAGCGAATGAATCTTAATTAACTCTAATTAGCGGCAAGAAATTCGCACTGATAAGGGAGAACGCGTTCAATTATCGAGTAAATCGTCGATGGGCCGATACACATTGCTGGAAATATTCTTAGCGATTAGCGGCGAACAAAAAGCGGTTTAGTTACTCCTCAATGCCTACAAGCCACGAACATAACAATTTTCTTCATTTACTCTGCACAAAATTAAATGTACACTTTCCAAAACAATGTATTACGGTGTTATTAACACCTAAAGTGAATAAGTCTATTAGAACATATTAATTATTCACGTGTTGTAAAAACAAAGTTTCAGCTTTATTATTTAGAAGCTCGAGCAAATTGAAGGTCAGGTTTCACACAAAGGTAAATCTGTAGCATTACGACAAAGGAACGCAGTCCTTTCTTGCAGAAATGTTCCTTTGGCAATCCCTCAGTACCTTCATCTTGTTTTCCGCGTCTACAGCTTGTCTCTTACGAGCTTAAGTTTCAAAAGTCAAGTCGTTTAAGTTTGCGCAAGAAATGAGTAAACGTTCCATTTTGAAGCATTCATCTATTCAAATAGTAATCGAAATGCGCTCAGTGAATTTTCCGATAACCAATGCTCAACGGCTCTGCCAGAATTTATGCAGGAATCCCGTCGTATAGATCTATACGCTTCAACAAAAGTCAAAATTAAGAAAATAAGTAATACAAGACATGAATAAATAAATTGCTTTCAGGATTCAAACGTACGTGTTCCCAACTGTACCTTCTGCTTATTCCAGGCGAAATAGCATGTAATGCGCCCCCGAGATCATGACAGCTAACAAGGTAAAATTCTCCAGGATATCACATGAAAAGCAACTCCTGAGGAAAATTTTGTTAAAAATGCGTTAACTTCCATTTACTCGCTGAAAATTCTACTTGCAAAACTTCCCCTTGTATGGCAACTTTTTACTTAGGAATTTGTAAGTAGGCAGCAGAATTTCCTTTGCGGATTCAGACATGTGACGAGGATACATAAAAGTTAAGTAAAATAATAAATTGCACACCCTTGTACCTCAGATCCTTGCGAGGTTGAAACTTTCCGTTGCGTGCCGCCCGTCGCCCACTGTGCGCCGTTTAATTCTCTAATTTACAACAGTAGAATTATACTCGATATTCACGTAATTAATATATGTGTCACCGGCAATTTGCAACATAAACCCTAGAAATGCGCAGACCCAACATCGGCGGTTCAACTCAATAACATTATCAATAATTAAATCTCTGTTCTCCACTCATGTTTTCTAATTAAAGCGTCCGCGTTGTCCGCCTTAATTTTCAAATTTCCGCCTTGAATCTCAAATACTTTAATGCGGAATTAACGTTGCAAATTGGGTTTTCCTCTTGCGCCCCAAACATAATATTATCTCCACTTAAAACAAACAAACGGCCAAAAAAATGTTGAAACGTTTTATTAAAATAATAAAGTCCTTGTGATTTATACCAACGAATTTCTCCAACAATAGCTGTGACGGCCGCCGGCGGATTTATTCGAGGAGGAATTTAAATCTTAGTGAACTTGTTTTCCTTTTTAAAAAGATAAAAGGAAGGAAGTAATTTAATTCATATATGCAGACGAACGGGGCATTCGTTTTATGGGGAGAAATTGTTACAATTCCCTATGTAAATACTATGTAAAAATGAAGCCCGATGCTCTTGCAGGGTGTGTTATAAATCCGCTGAAATAAAATTCGCTCGTTTGTAAAATTAAATTTTACGGTACTTTACCGTCCTGCAAAGATATCAGTTTAGCAAAAACACAAAAGGCGTCTTGAATTTGTACAGCGTGGTAGGAAAAGCGATGCAGGTTAAATCAATCGAAATTTATAATAATAATTGATTCGAATTGTTCCGCAATATTATAATAAAACACGACTACATTCATGCATCATGACTAAAATATAATGCAATATTCCATACTAGTTTCATATGAAAATGCTTTCAGTGAAAATAGTGCAGCGAGCGTACGTTTCAATTAAAAATTGAGCTTAATAAAATATTTTTATTGCGGAGGAAATTTATATTATTCATGGGCATATTCATATAAAAATTGCCGAGTTGCTATATGCATTTGTGTGTATGTATAATAATCATTTGGTCGTTATAACAATAAATATCCTTTGTATTTAAAGTTATTACTGTTATTGTGTAGGTATAGGTACCGCGGTGTTTATGATTTATTTATTAGATTAATGGGTACTTAATTTACTGGTAATTTACCTATGATATTTTGATACCAATTCAAACTGCGTGCAGTGCATCATTTCTCCAATCTACTCAGCTTTACTTTACATCGCGGATGAGTTACTTCGATTTAAATAGCAATAATTCCTGTACCAATAGTCCGATTTTAACAATTCAAAAGCAATTTTATTCCTTGAAATTTTCTTAACAAGTGTAGATAAATTAATATATGCAATTATGAGTTTTTTTCGGAATAATTGTTAATATTGGATCTAAAATCTTTATTATCAACCTATGTCTCTGGATAATACGTACACCATTTTGGATTTCTTTGCGTAAATAAACACTCTTCTTGAAAAAATTATAGTAGTATTTAAATTTCTCTTGACTACAGTTTTGTGCACATAGTTGCACATCTTCGAGTCATCGTCGTTTTACTAGGCTATTACAACAATAATTTTTCTTTTCTTTTTTTCTGTTTTACAATTTAATTCTCTTATTGTCTATATAGTTTAGGCTCAACACTTATTTTTCTATTATATTTCTTATTTTTACACAAAACTATGGAACAAGACATTATTAGCATAAATCTTTTAGGGTATGGTCTATTTTTATAATTTTTCGGTTGTTCAATCTTTTCATGCGTGCGTATGAGAAGTAAAAAATATCATGTTGTAATAGCCCAGAAACGCAACAATGGTCAGAAACAAGTAGTTGCACGAAACTGTAGCCAAAAAAAAACTAAAAACTCAAAAAGTTGTATAAACTATCCTTTCCAAAAAAAGAAAAAAAAAACACCAACGTCTGTCATTATTTTGCTGAAATTTTGGAAATGACTTATTAAAAGTTCACTTTAAATCTCCAAATAAAAATAAAATTGCTACATGAGCTAATGTCAACATGGTGATATCCCAAGAAAAAGTGATGAAATCGAATGAACTCAAGTCAATTAAATTCGACATTTTCAGTAAGTTATTTTTTGCATTGTCATAAAACAAGTTACTTCAATTAATAAGATTTCACGTTTATCTGTTCGAAAAGTCATGTCTTCTTGCAACTTATTTACATTCAGTTTTTTTAATTAAGTAAAAGTCAGTTTATTGAAATAAAGCACTGTGCTGTGGTGCAAGTAGAAAACCAATTATCCTGCGGAAAAAATATAAATTTTTACCTAGAAATCACGTATTGTTAAATTAAAGTGCCGTACACATGTGCAGTTGTAAAATCTATACTCCGGATGTGTTCAAACGCATTCCGCATCTTGCTAATTAATTGTATTTGTTCAATATCAACAGTGTAGTAACAGAGTGAAGCTTTCACAGACGACATAACTATAAAATAACGTTTGAAATTCTACCTGCCTTAAAATTCCAATGGCCCAATTAGTAATACATACATACTCAAATGTGTGCCCGTATTTTAATGCCACGGCTCATATTTCATGAGAATGGACGACCATAAAACCATTTGTCCATTAATTATAATGCTACGGAAATTCAGACTACAGACATGAGATAGGCATGTAATATTGTAATGTAAATACTTTGTGCATGAACATTGAAAGTTCGAATAGATGTGCGGATAAGGTTTTTGTGATGAATACACGTGCGCTGTGCCGTCCAGTTGAGGTTTAAATTA
>JAWQRP010004562.1:0-11711 GCA_033557875.1 Quadriops clusia | reverse complement strand
TTTACTATAGGATACTTTTACTATAGGATACTTTTACTATAGGATACTTTTACTATAGGATACTTTTACTATAGGATACTTTTACTATAGGATACTTTTTCTATAGGATACTTTTACTATATATTTATACTTTTAATGTATAAGTTTTATATTTTAACTTCTTAGATTGCGCGTACACGTAGGCAACTATGATACTCATTTGATGGTAAGAGAGGAACCACAGGCCTACTGCGACACATCTCCATGTAATACATCCCCAGACGGCGAGAGCGCCAAGTTTATTCTTGACATTGTTTCCTTTTCCTGTGGCATTCCATTGTTCCAGCCCTCGATGAAAAAGGGAAAAGCGGGCTGAGGGAATTATAATTGGCCAAGTCTTAAGACTTTGCCAACTCTCCTCTGATTAATTGTTGCTCCTTAATTTCCTATTGTTCCCCTTCTGTTTGTCATGCCGCACACCTCAACACGGCGACGTTGCTTTTCTCGTACGAAAACACGCAAAAGTATTATGTAGTATATCATTCATTACTTTTTTATGAGGCTATATGTATTATAAAAGAATATTGCATATATTTAACGGATATCGGAAACAAAGGACACAAGCTCCATCCGCGTTTGTTTCGAAATTTCAAACCCAAAATCAACGCCGTCTATTTCGGAGACTACAAACAATCGGTATTAATAGTGAACATACATCTTCCTGTTGTTGTCCGTTAAATCGAGGTAGATACTGTTTCTCTCCTACTTATGTTATGTCACAAAAAACATTTTTTTTTCAATTCGATCTGCTTTCTTAAATGAAGGACAATCGTGAATATGTCCAGTTTGCAGCATCCAAGAACAGCAGCCGCGGCGTGTGAGGTGCGTCTCGGCCCCGTGGGCAGCCCATAAATATCCGGGACAGCGGGGGGCGAAGTCCGAGAGTGCAGTCCTACCGCTCGCGATGCTTATTTTACAGCAATCTAGAAACCTCTGTCTACGGAAACAGCTTGTTGCCCTGTTCTGTCCTGTTCTATTTTGTTCTGTCCTGTTCTATTCTGTCCTGTCCTGTCCTGTCCTGTCCCGTCCCGTCCCGTCCCGTCCCGTCCCGTCTCGCTCTGTCCTGCCTTATCCGGTCGCACTGTGCGGCGGTATGCCGGAGGGTTACTACTGCTATTAATATTTAACACTTATTCTTCGCGAGCTGGAGGTGTCACATTCAATTTCGAATCGGAATAAAACTTGTTATTTATCTCTGTGTGCAGTGCACTGGGGAAAATAATCAGTTGAAGCGGGAACTTTGTTATACTGAGCAACAGGATTTTTTTCCTAAGAAGCACATACACTGTTATACCTACACTGTATGTATTATTTGATCACCTGACCTAACCTAACCTATCCTGATCTAAAGCTAACCAAACATATTCTAACCTAACCTAACGTAACATGATCTAACAATAATTATATCATCTGCATACCTAATATCCTTAATTAATAAGGATCATCTTCGCATTTAATAAATATACCTAAACGTATGAACGTATATATATCCAGTAGCCAAAGTCCCTTTATTAATATTAACACGTAAAACGGTGGACAGGGCACTTAATTCCGATCCAACGATTATAAATATTTAACAGACGAGCTTAAGGCCCAACGGGTCCCGGGCGACAGAGTGGGGCCCCACACGCATCCACGAAAATTTATACTCGTAAAATATTTACCTCGATAAATTCTCGACTCGTACTTTTAAGTTTTAAATATTTTTCCCATTCTCGCGCCGGGCCGCTTATTATTTATTTTTTCATTTATTAACGGAGGCGGCCGGGTCCCCCCGTTGATAAATTCCGATAGAATTAATTCCGAGTTTCGGTAGCGCGTTCGGAATCCTCGCCGGACGCCATTTCTCATAAGAAACGTCGGCGAACGCTTGCGCCTACATTTTTTTCGCATATTAGGACCCATTCACCGGGGATTAAGTTTCGGATTACTGAAATCGGAGGTCATGACCTTATCGCTGTTGCTGTGCATAAATATCTTGTACGTTCGTTTTGTGATATATTTACTACAATTATTTGTCTTTTTAGGTTATGTATTTATTTTTAGCTTATGTATTTATTTTTAGGTTATGTATTTATTTTTAGCTTATGTATTTATTTTTAGGTTATGTATTTATTTTTAGGTTATATTTATATATTTAGTTTTGATATATTTATATATATTTACTTTTTAATACATATATTTAGTTACTTGTTTATCAACAGGAAAAAGAATACTTTTTTTAAATTTTTTATAAAAAATATAATTACAAAGTAATTTACGCCTTCTGAAAAAATTTCTCGGGAGAGTAAATGGAGCGTAGAACGTATCATCAGGGCGGCGGCGAAGCAGAATTACGTTATAGAAGATACCGCAAAGAGGGCCCTGAAGAAGTATCAAGTAGTTTTCGATTTCCACGCGGCGTGAACTGAGAGAGCCCCCTGCCGGCGAACGGCGTAATTATCAGCTGGATGATTGACGATGGCCCACCGTCCAGCGAGGAGAATTGACAACAACACCCTTCTTCTCTCGTTTCCCGACTCATACATTTTTATGAAGAATCTCTCTGTTTATGATTGGGGCGATTAAATTTAAAAATGATTAATTTGTTCTTGATTAATTTGTTATCGATTAATTTGTTATCGATTTATTTGTTATCGATTAATTTGTTATCGATTAATTTGTTATCGATTAATATGCTATCGATTCATTTGCTATCGATTAATTTGTTATGGATTAATTTATACTTTACATTATATCTATCTAACGTTCAAAATAGAATTACTTATACTTCTTCTTTTTTAAATTCAAACGATTTATTATGATGCAGGTGTTTTGCTACTCACTAACCTGTACACCCTTGTAATGAAAACGTATCTCCTCGCGGAACGAAAATTTCGAGAAAAAGCCGATTCGAAGTAAAAACACTGACAAGTTAATCAAGGCGGCCGTGAGTCAGCAGTCCCAAATATGCGTCCCGAATCCGCGCTAATGACCTGTTGGACCGACGTGACTGGCTCGTTTCGGGATATCCAATAATTTGTTTTTAGGAACCACTTGAACCCACTATTAACTTAATTTTTTCCGAAATAAAAAAGCGTCTCGGGTGCGCCCCCTTTCCGCCCCATCAAATCCGATCTTTGTTATGTGTATCCTGGTACAAATCTTCCATAAGGACGACTTGATCGTCTTGATTTTTATTTAATTTCTAATTTAATTTATAATGACATATTCAACACGTATGTTAAGTCAATGACGTCGTTTTGTTACGTCACGGCTTTTCACATGATGAGAATGAGGATTTAACATGATATTTATGTTTAATGGTATTTTATTGGCACGTACGTCTGTCACGTTTTTAACGCGAAATACGACTAATAGATGCGTAATACGACTAATAGATTCGTAATACGACTAATAGATTCGTAATACGACTAATAGATTCGTAATTCGGCTAATAGATTCGTAATTCGACTAATAGCTTCGTAATTCTGATTGAAAAGACAGTATATTTCTCCCAGTGTGTCCGTAATCCCACAGCAGCAGCGAATTAATTAATAAACGCATTTTCATTAATTCCGTTCATCCCGGACAGAATTCGATTCGAAAACCGTTTCCAATAACACAATCGCAGTGTGCCGCGGAGATAGCGTCCACAGCCGCCGCAGATGCAATTTCGCGGGCGTCGCATTCAGGGCGCCCGCGCCCCGGCGCCGACGCCGCTAAAGGTTCCTATAGCAACCGGTGGCGACCTCTGTGTGCAGGGCGGCAAATGAGGCCGTCCGTTGCCTCCGGCGGAGCTTTAATAAGGTACAAATTGACGCAGCCAACAATGTCGTGTTTACATCTCTGATGTCGCTCGTACACAATCGCGCAAACATCCGCCGCTCACTCTAAATGCCGCCTTTTTGCCGGAATTTCGCGCAACCTGCGCTGCGGTTTGATCCGGCCGGCTTTGACGGCGACCCGCGCCGCGGCGCTCCTTTGACGGACTAAGCGCGCCGGCTAATTATTCGCCTACTGCGATGCGATGCGTGTTTGTTTGCACAAAGGTGCCCTGCACTCCTATTGTGTCAGCTCATACTGCGTTTCATATATATATATATATATATATATAATTATCAAAAATAATAATAATCAATAGAACGTGCAATAAATGTATTTTCTTAATCATTAGACCTCCAATAATTTTATTTTTAGATTATTGGGACTACGAGCTCGCTCGCTTCGCGAGCTCGCCGCCTCGCGCCTTCAGCACTCGTTTTTTAATACAGCCAACTGGAGTATTTAACATTCAATTGTATGTTACCCAAGATGTTAGATACCAATTAACATTTGTTAAATATTAAATTAAATTGTGAAATATTAAATTAAATTGTTAAATATTAAATTAAATTGTTAAATAATAAATTAAATTGTTATATATTAAATTAAATTGTTAAATAATAAATTAAATTGTTAAATAATAAATTAATTTGTTAAACAATAAATTTAATCATTGGGACTTCGAGCTCGCTCGCTTCGCGAGCACGCCGCCTTGCGCCTTCGGCGCTCGTTTTAAATACAGTCAACTGGAGTGTTTAACATTCAACTATTTGTTACCCAAGATGTTCGATCACAATTAACATTTGTTAAATAATAAATTAAATTTTTTATTTTTTAATCTTGGGTATTTTGAGTCTTGATTAATTTACTTTTTTGTTTTCAAAATAATTACTTCTTCGACGTTTCGCCTTTATTATTAAGGCATCATCTGGAAGATGTATACATAAAAACTTAATAATAAAGGCGAAACGTCGAAGAAATAAATATTTTGAAAACAAAAAAGTAAATTAATCAAGACTCAAAATACCCAAGATTAAAAAATAAAAAACTGTTAAGTGAGTCAAGAAATAATAAATATTTTAAAATAAATTAAATTGTTAAATAATAAATTAAATTGTTAAATATTGAATGAAATTGTTAAATAATAAATGAAATTGTTAAATAATAAATGAAATTGTTAAATAATAAATCAAATTGTTAGATAATAAATCAAATTGTTAAACAATAAATTAAATTGTTAAATAATAAATTAAATTGTTAAATATCAAATTAAATTGTTAAATAATTAATTAAATTATTGGGACTTCGAGCTCGCCGCCTCGTGTCTTCGGCACTCGTTTTTTTAATACAGTCAACTGCGGCGTTTAATATTCAGGTATATGTTACCCAAGATATAATGTGGCTTTTTAATAATTGCATTAAAACTTACTTCTTTTTCATTTATTTCTTTTAACATTCGCGTTTTTCCTTCTTTTTATAATATTTACATTTTTTACTATTATTTTTTAGTAAAAAAAATTCTAATATTCTTTTAATTATTTAATTACGGCCTTGCATTAGCAATCCAAATACTATACAAAAAAACGGATTTCAAGATTACCATACATTGCTTTCTTCTCGTTAGCTATTAAATTGACGAAAAAAAAATCTGAAATATTTTAGGGTCATAATTTTTAGTTGCAATTGCGCACTGCTCGCCTAGGGCAAATACAGAGTGGCCTATATTAGAGAAGAATAAGTATATTAAAGAAGGATAAATGTTTTAAAAGAAGTATAAATGTGTTAAAGAAGAATACGTGTTAAAGAAAACTAAATGTGTTCAATAAACACTTGGAATCAATACGTTCGTACGCATGTATCATCTGAAGAACAATTAGCAGAGTAACGGCACATAGAGGTGCCCAAGTATAAAAATCGAATTTAAATACCACACGGACCAATTAGGAAATTAATAAGCGTTAATTGTCGAGCTAATTAACGGGCCGAGCCGAGAGTAGGAGGCATTCTGTGGCGCAGATCAAAAGAATATGACAAGTCATCACCACATATGTGCACTGGATGAATATGTCAGTGTATGTATTCACATCTTCTCAGTCTATGAATATATGCATATATCTATGTGTATGTGTAAATGTATGTGTATGTGTAAATGTATGTGTATGTGTAAATGTATGTGTGTGTGTAAATGTATGTGTATGTGTATAATATGTATGTGTATGAATATGTGAATGTGCATGGATAGGTGTATGCACAGCAGAAGAATATGCACAGTGCACATTTTTGAACATGTTTATGCACAGTGTCTGAACATGTTCAGTGTATGTGCTCTCTCCTTCTGGCTCCTTCTGCATCCATCTAGTAAGTCGTGTTTGCTGATTAACCATCAGATTTATCAAAGAAACCGTGATTAAAGCGGGCTAGGGCACGGCACGTGATGCGCCAGGCTCCTGCGATGCATGCGAAGACAATAAAAAAACGCGACACCGATAATGCAAAGGCTGCATCAGATGTTCGATGGGAGACATTGTTGCCTGACAAGTCAAAGTGAGAGAGCTTATTACTTCTTCTGCTGCGCGGCTCTGCTAATTAATAAAGCTTTTAAATGAAACGCGGATGCACGGTCGGGAAATAACTGGAGAAAATAATATGGGCATTTTTTCACTGTACACAGCACCTAAAAAACTACAGTATATTGAACAATATGTATTGTTTAATATTAAATCTATTAGCTAAAAGGAATTAATGTCGTGTACAAAAAACGATTAAATAATTAGTGTGCGCTTGAAATTTGGAAAGAAAATAATAATACAACTTATACGAGGCGAGTAATTGTAATTATTTCATATATACGAAAGGCTGTATGCACAGTGGATACCTATGACGCTTTGTTGCTCGTAAGCGTTTTTAGGCGTCACTGTGCACACACCCTAAGTTATATGTAATTTTGTGTTGCAATTTAACTACCCAAATGAATACATTAGATCTTGAAATGAATACATATTGGAAAGCCATCGATGAGAAAAAAGCGCTCAACCGAACTGTTATCATCAGCAAGTCCTCGAAATCTCAGGGAACGCTAGCTAAGCCCTTGGCGGAAACAAAGAGAGTCCCTCGCGTAAAAAACTCGGCCTGCTCGATCAAAGCGACACAATGTAACATGTAATCATCGAGATTACCCCTGTATCTACCCTCCGATTTACGCTGTTCTGCGAAAGGGCGCGTTCGAGCCCCCGCATCTAGGCGGCCGGGCCGAAGCCTTTTTACCAGTGTACTGTAAATTAAAGGACCCAGGGCGGAGATAAATCTGCAGCGAATGATACTTGAAACATTTAAACCGACAATGACATGTGGTTTGTCGGCTGTTCCCCTAAGCCGCGGCCCGATTAAATTTATTCATTACGTTCACTACACTTGAAGGATTTCGGCTTAATTTGGGGCAGAGTGATCACTCTGTATGTGTATTGCGGGCCTTAGTGGACGTATTGACAACGAGACGTGTAATTTGAGCACGGGCAAGGGGCTGCTTATTCGAGTTTTTTAACCAGACATTTATATGATATACACGCCCAAGTAGCAGAAATAGTTACGTAATTATGAGTGAATAAGTAAAGTTATATGGTAACTTATAAGTAAAATTATAACCAAAAAAATGACTAAAATTGTACAGGATTTAAAGCGAAAAGTAAACCGCCCCGAAGTTCAGCCAGAACAAGCCAGTTAAGACGGATGGCCGCCATTTTAATTCCCCCGAGAAACTTTCTAATTACGAGAAGTTTTCTGATTAATCACAGTAATTAATTAGTTCGCAAATGCAGTTTGTTTGACAACGTTCCACGAGGGCGAAGTTATATTAAATTCAGTGCTCCGTTTATCGCTTCGGCAGAAAACTGCATACGTATACGTACACATACTTATATTATAATTCATATTGTCAATACAATATGTTACGTTTTCTCCCATAAGGTGAGCTATCTGTATAACATATATTACCATTCATACATATATATTATCCTACACATATATATTATCATTGCTTTAGTCAATATACGACAGCATAGGAAGCCAATAAGTTGTCCACGAATTTTTCTTCTCTAATAAAAGGTTCTTGCGGGAAATCCTTCGCGCCGGCTGATGTCCCGTCATCCAGCGAACGTCGAAAGGTATTTTTTTAAGCGGGCAACATCTCGCGTCGATCGTGATCGTCGTTGGTGTGAACAGTCCTTTGTCGGCCCAGAGTCTCGTCATTAGATAATGATTCAGCACAGCACGGCCGACCCGTCATCTTCAATCCTAGAAGGCTGCGGCAACGCAACGGCCCGACACCTCTTCTTCTTCTTCTTCCTCTCTCCACGCCGCCGCCTCCTGCGATCCCGCTCCTCCATCGTCGCCTCGAATCTAGAGAGCCGAGAGAGCGGTTTCGGACTTGTCAAACCTTCGAAATGTTTGATGGCAGCTAGATTAATGTTTTTACGATATTAGTTGTTTCTCTTGTGCCGATGACTGAGCACATTCGACCGACCGGCGAGAGAAGTAGGCTGGGAATTCGAAATGGTACTTTTAAATTAACGCTGATTGCGGTACACGATCGTAGGCAGCCGTGATACCGCTGGTTGAGGACCTTTACCTTTGCGTTTATCAGAAGAGCAAGGCACACTTTCGAAAACGATTCGTATCCCTAACAATATATTGTCTTAACCTAAATATATTGTACACTTTGTTTCAAATTAATGTCACTTTTTCGTAAAGACGCATGCGCACATATAAAAAAGTATATACCTACTTAGATAGCATATTAAGTAGATAATAAAACTACAACAGGGTCAACCACTTGTTCACCGCAAGTCTACATAAAAATGTTTTTCGTAACATGTGTATTGCGAGGATCGGTGATTGCAGGGGTTAGAAATTGAATTACTGGAAAATAAAGGGGAGAAATGCGGGAAAGGACGCTTAATTTCTTCTAACTCACGCGTGTTATTGCATTATGCTTACCAAAACAATTAATTGTCCTTGCCTACTGCTTGATTTCCTACTTCTCCTTTGGGATAGGACAAATCTTTGAGGATAGGTCCTATAGGACAAGCTTTTTGGGATAGGTTCTATAGTACAAATCTTTTAGGATAAGTCTTATAGGTCAAATGTTTTAAAATAGGTCCTATAGGACCAATCTTTTAGGATAAGTCGTATAGGACAAATCTTTTAGGATAGGTTCTATAGGACAAATCTTTTAGGATAGGTCCTATAGGACAAATCTTTTAGGATAGGTCCTATAGGACAAATCTTTTAGGATAAGTCCTATAGGAAATATATATTTAACAATCTATAAGTATGTATAAAAGCCCTGATATGCAATATTTCCTCTAACCATCTTCATTACTTATTTATTAACAAGAAAACGACATCCTTAACGACCTTCTTGCGTCAGCCAGCGTTCTCTCACAGGACACGGGATCGCAAGAGTAATGGGTCCCCGGCTGAAAAGGCCATAAACAAATAGCTTATTAAGAGTAATGCGTTTTGGTGTGGAGAGCGGAAGGATTGGTAGCGGCCGAAGATCGCTTCGGCTACATCGGTGTACGCAAAAGAAAGCAATCTCAGCGAGGAGGGTCAGAAAGGCGAGCCTTCGCTTTGACCTCGGGGTCGATATCGGCGGACGCGCTATAAAATACGGCCCCTGTCGCCAATAAACATAAAGATCGCGTTTTACTGACCAAACACGTCCAATACATCCAGCGATTATGGCCAAATTGGCAGAGCCATTCGAAAGCGTTTAGCAACTCATCGCCTTTGGAGATGAGCTTACACCTTGTGCTTATGACCGTGCTGTATGCTCTTACAGTATTTTCGTACTGTCTCGTACTGTATTCTCGTACTGTATTCTCGTACTGTATGTTCATACCAGTGAATATAGGATTGTAGAAGAGAGGCAGCCTAATGCATTTGAAACAAGCTCAGGCATGGTCTAGACAACAGAGGGCGCAATGTGCTAATCAACGTTGGTACTAATGGTCTACAAGCTGACGAATAGTAGGTACAAATTCTGCCGAGATAGATTAAATTTATTTTCTACGAGCGAACTGGTTCGAATTACATTCTTCGAAATAGCTATGTTAAACACAAGTACTAGCCAATTTACAAAATGTAAATTATTACATAAATTATGTAAAAACGCGATTACACAATTTCTGTAAAATTGATTTTACTTTTTTTACGTAAAAAAAATTACGTTGGCCCCAGAGAAGAATATTCATAGAAGCCATATTTAAAAAGCTCAGGTACGAGCATGAATGAATGTCTTTTTATTGCAGCGCATACTAAACGCCGCTCGTCCGAGTACCAGTCGGGCAGGTAGCGTTTATCTAGCTGAGCATCTCTCCTTTAATTTATCGATGTTCTGGTAAATATTTGTCACAGTCTTACTTTTAGTGTTTTATATATGATAGTACGAGTTCCTTGCCACTGTTTTACACCAGGCGCCCCAGGGGGCCCAGCGGCGCAGAGCCAGTCGGTACTGCTCGAGTACCGACATTTTTACCGGTCCAACAAGGTGACCACCCGGCTGGCCGACTGCCTCGGACGTTCCATGTTGAGTAAATTTACCGCACACGCTCCCAGTCCCATATTATTTATTTTTCTAAATTATATACGGAAATTTATGTGGTATTTAATGCGTGGTATGTCCCCCTGTTTCGGTCCCGCTGGACGGCTAGCTAATGCTTCATGTTAGTACCGAGTGTCTCGATCTGTGCGGCCTGGAGGATCCGGATCGTTTATCTCCTCGCCAAATAGAATTATGTAGAACAAAATCTGATTTACGATTTGTTTATCATTATTATTTTTTATTTTATTGTTTGCAATGTTCACTTGCATTATCATATGTAACACGTAACATCACACGTACATAACAGAATAGTACACGTAACATAATACAATAGAAGTCATAACATAAGGAATCATAGTCCCTTACACATACTAAAATATGAAACAACGAAAATTCGCAACTTGTTGCATTTTGTCAACAACAATTATTATGTATTTCTTAACTTACCACTTTAGTATCACTATTTCAACGGTTTTTCGCCAATTCACGCGTTTTACTCACTGAAAATCAATAATTTTGATTATACAAAATCTTAACTTACGTCAAGATGTTGACAGTTGACGTTACCGACATTACAGATACCTGTAAGGACAAAACGCAAACCAATAGATGCGTATTTTGTAACACCCAGAGTCGCGTTCATTTTAGCGTACAAAATCTCGCTGTGACGACACACGTTCAAACATAAAGACCATTTTATCTTTATGAAATTTTGAAAAATATTACCAAATTTTTAAGAAATCTGAAAAGTTCGAGGCGGGTTCAAAATTCCCGCGACGGGATAGATATACGTTGTTGTTTATTTTATATTAATTAATTATTATATTTGGGTATATTATCCAGTAATTAAACAAAGTTGTATATTTGTTTTTAAGTTGTTCTTTATTTTATTGTTGTTTAGCTTTCGGTCATGTTTACAACCATTATCAAAACTACAAAAATTAGACTTTAAAATCACATCTATATTAAATAAAACCAATATTTAACTAAAAATGTTTCATTTTATGAATAAATATCCCTTTTATACATAAAAAATAAGTGAAAAGTCTATAGGGTCAAATATGACCCCAAGTGGGGTATATGTAATTCTAGAGCAAGTAGGGTACGAGGGTTAAGAGAATAATTATTTTCTTGATTTGAACCCATTTAGTTGTTTTACTAATATAATGATATAAGTATTTTGTACTTCAACTATTTATTTTTTAAAAAACACAACCGGTTTCGGGTTATATACCCATCATCAGGTGTTAACTACAAAAACATGAGT
>JAWQRP010004561.1:0-11720 GCA_033557875.1 Quadriops clusia | reverse complement strand
AATCGGGGGTAAAGAGAATGAAAGTCTTAACAACAAGCCTAAACCTCAGAACAATGAAAATGGTGTGTGTTTGTGGCGCTTCTAATTTTCAAAATGGTGAAATGTGCTGTTCTGTTGTGCAACAACGCAAGTAGTGCTATCACTAAATAATAAACATTATTACGCGCCAACTTTTTTTGCAAAAAGTACGTTAATTCTCGTTGTTTTTCATGTTATTCTTAATTATTTTTCAGCCTTGTTCATTTATTATATTTTTTTACTTTTGATTTAATAAAAAATTAGCCATTATAGAATCAATTGACATATTAAACAACTCATCCGATAGTAAGGTAATTAATTTTATAACGTGTAATAATAATGATGATGTTGAAGAATCAGATGATTACAATGAAATATTATTAATACCTTCTTCAGTATATAACCAGTAAATTATTACTTATATTGGCGGGTAGGTTGTACGATCATTACTAAAACACATAAAATGCATTGAGTGCATAGATGTCCTCTTTGCAAAGGGAAGACTAGCAATCACGCTTTTGTTTTGCATAAGGACAAAGGTGAACTTATTTACCCAGCAGATGACGTCATAAGTATATGTGCATCTACGGAAAAATTGTGAAATATTTATTATCGCAAAAAATTCAAATTGTTAAACCTTAAACTGGTTATTGAAAAACTTAATAGGAAAAAAATATTTTGTCAATTTAGAAGGCCATCAATTTCATAACGAGCCCATTCACAATCATGCCATTCTTTTAGTAAAAGCTATAGTATAAAAATAAATAGATATCCGTTGCCACTACGCTACGAAACAATTGAATTTAAAAGACAGTAAACGTCACTTTTTAAATAAGTTAATTCTTTTTAAAAAGCAATAAATCGTTATTTACTTTCAAAATTAATTTCTAAGAAATATTATTCATTTCCTATTTTAATTTATTGCGTTAATAAATGCGACACACACGTTATTCAATTAGTGTTATATTATATATTTCATATTTATGAAAACGTTGTAAAAGATGTAAAAATGTACCTAAATTAATTTTAGATACCTCTTAGTATTTAATAAAAGTTAATCTTTAATTAATATGTAAATGAATTTGACCCACCCGTTACTCAATCAATTTTAGTCATTATTATAGAAAACGTTATTTTTAATTAATTTTACAAAATTGTAATGTTGCTATTATTTCTTAATTTTTTAAAAAAACATTGTTTTCAGTAAATTTTCAAAGGCTTAATATGTAAATTAACATATATACGTTACTCATTACCTCTTGGTATTTTAGAAAAATATTGTTTAATTAACATGTAAACGCATGTGTGTTACTCATTATTACTAGTTATATTTAAGAAAACTTTGTTTTTCATTAATTAATTTTACAAGAATTATCACCTACATATTGCCCACTACCTCTTAGTTATTAAGAGAAGTTATTTTTTAATTAAAGGATATGTTACACACTTTATTCATTAGATTTAGATCGCATAAGAAAATTAATTTTTAGTTATAGCCATAAAAAATAAAACCAACTATTAAATCGATTCTCAATTTTCGTCTTTCAACACAAATTCCACAAAGTCGGCCCTCTATATATCGTTGACATCGCGCTAATGTATTCATTGCGTTTAGCTTAGGCGTATTCCCCTCCCTTTCTTACTTCCATTGGAGCAACTCAGGAAAACTATTGAGGAGAACAAGAAGCGTGAATATGAGATAAGTGCTTTGATAAAAACTGGTCATCTACCGGTAGCAGAGTTTTGGATGAAACCCAGAAAAACATTGAAGATAATCGCCAAAACATAAATAGGAAAAAGAAAGACAATTGACGAAAGGAACCAAGCAATTGACAATCTATTGAAAATAATGCTAGAGGAAAGAAAGATACGCGAGGAGAGCACTAGAACAAACACTAATAAACGGAAAATAGTAAAAGTAACAAAAAAAAACGGAAAACAATTGATAATAACGGGAGCGTCCGTAGCGCAGCGGTAACGGCACAGGTGTGCAGAGCCGTTGTGTCCGGGCGGTCGGGGGTTCGAATCCCACTTCGCCATGGAAGTTGTGTTTCTCTGGTGTATGTGTTCTTGATATTCAAACAAAAATATAGAGCTAGGCCAAATGACTTATATAGTCAAAGCCAACCAAATTAAATGAAAAAAAAAATTGATAATACCGAAAATATCGGAATTGAAAGCACAAATCCTAAAGAAGTCCAGAAATGTGATGAAGAACGCTTGGAAGATGAAGCCAAGAAAGGATACCAAAATGAAACTCTTAAAAAAATGGGTAATTTAGATTGAGATGAAAATATGTTTCAGTTTCTAGTAGCTCAAGGCCTAGAAGATTACAAGGGAGGTTTCAGAATTTGTTGGCGCTGAAAAGACTTCCATTGAAAGTCGTAACTGATTCGAAAGTTGTTGTGGCCTACAACGTCTTGAATGGTGTATATGTGTGTATATGGTGTATGTATAAGTACTTGGATCAGGAAAAAAATTGGGAATAGTGCCATTGATATTAATAATGCTATTGATATAAACAACTCTATTAACAACAATACGGATAGGATAAACAAAGCGCATAATATAAACAATTAGATTAATGTAAACAATGCTAGCAATGTAAATACGCCCCGTAATACCAACTATGATAGAGATCTGATCATACTAGGGTGACTAATTCTTCCGCTACATGTATTGACAATGTCTGTACCATTGTTGAGCCATTAACAGTTGTGTGGGGAATCTACCTGTCTCGTTTTCTCATTACCATGTACAAACGTTGTTTATGAGGATGGAGTTTGTGGATGAAGTACTTCTGGAGAAATTTAATTATATAAGATTGTTTGGTGAGAAACAAAGAGTGAAATTTAGTGAAGTTCTTGCAGCGACTGACTGGGACCTAGTGTTCTTGAGTGGTGATGACTGCAAGGTTGACACTTTTTATAGCATCTTGCTTCATCTTTACAATAAAGCTTTCTCCAAGAGAAATTTTAAATTGAGAGACCAAAAGACTTGGATAACACTTGGTTTGCGTAAGTCTAGCAAAACGAAGAGAGAACTGTATAGATTGACTAAAATGTTCCCACTATAGAAGGTATAAGACTGGTTTTCAGAGAGTTGTTGTACAGATGAAAAGACTTCATGTTCAGTCTATCGTGAGTAAGGCCAATAACAAGGTTAAAAGGTCGTGGGACATAGCCAGATCAATAGCCAATAGAATTAAAAAAAGAAAACTATTTAATTGAAGATAATAATGAGAGAATAAATGACCCAATAGTTGTAGCCAATTTGTTTAATAACTATTTTAACCAATGTCCTGAAAAATGTCAATACAAGTAAAGATGAATGTTGCTCTTCGGAATTTTTCACGAAGCTACCTGCTACCTGTTACGGACAGTGAAGTTCTGAACATAATACATGATTTGAAACCGACTAATACCTGTGGGCCAGATGATGTGCCAGGACTTGTATACAAACTATGTAAAGACACTTTTGCCTCTCCGATTGCTCACTTGGTGAATATTTGTTTTTCCGTAGGAAAATTACCAAACGTTTTAAAGTATGTAAAAATAATACCAATTGTTAAAGCTAAAGATGAGCACTGTATTGAAAACTATCTTCCTATCGCTATTCTGAACGCTCTGTCGAAGATATATGAAAAGGCTGTCTTGGATAGATTGAGCAATTACTTCCTTAGATTTTTGACACCCTCGCAGCACGGATTTGTTTCTGGGAGATCTACGTCAACAACCTTGCGTTTAACGTTGGATTTTGTGTATGACTCTTTGAACGAGAGACACAGTGTCTTAATTCGACTTGGTTAATCACTCTATGCTTTTGGAGAAGCTTGTCAGGTATGAGTTTGGGACGTGGCGCTGAAGTTATTGGTCTCATATCTGGAGAATAGGCTTTACAGTGTTCGATTGCTCTCCGTTTCATGTGGTGGGACTGCTGAGTATGTTGATTTTGATAAGTTATTATCTAACATCGGTGTTCCGCAGCGACCTATATTGGAGCCTTTTTTGTTTATAGTCTATACGAATGACTTCCCTCGATGTGTCAGTGTACATGTTACGCTTTACGCTGATGACAGCAGTATATGTGTTAGAGGAAGGTCTCACGTTGAGCTGCAGACAATACTGGAGAGGGTTATGATGGAGGTTACACAGTGGTTTGATCACAACGGCTTTAAATGGAATCTGGAGAAAACAAATATAATGTGCTTTTCGAGAACGGTGGATTTTTCTGTGGGAGACATTATGTGTGGTGCGACCTTGATGAAGTTTAGTGGGTCTTGCAGATTGTTGGGGGCTGTGCATTGATGATTGTCTGAATTGGAAGATGCACATATCTAATGTAAAGGGAAGGCTACATGCGTCCGTTTTTATTTTGTATCGCTTGAGAGATATGTGTAATGTAGACACTCTGAGGATGGTACATTTTGCGTATACGGAATCAATACTTAGGTATGGTCTGGTTTTCTGGGGTAGCACTGTTCCTTTACCTGCCATTCTTTTAATTCAAAAGCGAGCTATTCGTGTAGACAGCATTTTGTTAATTTGCGAATCATGACGGTGTGCACATTGTATATATATCTTCCGGTATTGGATGTATATGAAAATCAATTCGATTTTAATATTGGTGTAGATGTGCATGAACATGATACACGGTCAGCAGCGACAAATGTGAGAAGTCGTGTAGTTCACAGTGATATGTATCAGAAGTCCTTTATTTTTCTCTTTGTGAAATTGTACAATTCAATGCCAAATAGTCTGAGAGAAGTACGAGTTACTAGGGTGTTTAAGAGAGAACTGTATGCTTTATTGATTTCAAGGCTATATTATAATCTCCAGGAATGGTTTGACGATTTTTAGTAATTTTGCACATCGAGGTTTCTTCCATATTTTGTTTTATTATGCATCAAATTAATGTAATTTTTTGCTAATTTTTCCTATACACTGTGCAACAGTTTTTTGGGAAATAAATAAATAAATAAAATTACTACAAGAATGACAGTAGCTATCAGTGTGAGAGTGAAAATGAAACCAACGATGAAGATGTTTTTGAAAAGCAATGCAAAATTTGCAAGAAAGTTTACGTAAGGTTGGGAAACCATAAGGCTCATCTTAGAACAAACAATAAAAAATAGCCTATTCTTGCAAAGTATGCAAGAAAATATTTATGCGAAAGAAGGTGTTGGAAAAGCATCTAAAGGTCCATTTTGTCCAACGTGGCATCGATAGATGGTGTTGGCAAACATGTCGCAGAACATTTACAAGTCCATCGAACTTCTGCCAACATTTAAAAGGACAGAAGTGCATGGTTTAGTTGTATGATTTGTTGGTGCCATTGCCGTAATGAAGAACACCTACTCCACAACGAAATGAAACATCCAGACCAGATCCCGGTGACGAAATAATTATTAACATAAAAGAGTTAAATTTTACTTTTTAGTATAAAATACTTTTTTACTTTTAAATCCATATATTTTAAGCGTTTGTATTTTGTAAATTGTAAAAAATAAAAAATAAGTACAAATTCAAAATAACGTACCTGATGCACTTTTCAAGGAATATATTCCAAATGTTAATCCAAAAACAGAAAAAAATGTAGCAAACATTAGGACAATGCCTTTATTATTAATCATTTTCAAATAATCACATTGGCGATAACTCAAAAGCGACTTAAGGTAGATCAATGCAATTTGGTATGTTGTCATTTTAGTTTAAAAGTAAACTCGTATTAACTTTTGTGCTTATTCGGATAATCGGAAATGCTAGTTTACTTGAAACGGAAGTGGAAATCTTTCATGCAAAGTGCTCTATTGTTTCAAATTTTGTACTAGCTGTAGAAAAAACTCATTGATATCAAATTTTAGGTTAATCCTTTAACTGGATGTGATAGGTTGCACAAAGCGGAATTGATACTTTTTCAAGTAAGGGGCTATTTTGCTTCAAGGACTTTGTTTCAAATTTTGTACTAGCTTAGAAAAAACTAAGACCTGACAGATATTAAATTTCAACATAATTCCTCAACTGGAAGTAGTCTTCCTTATTTTTTTTTAAATATACATACGTGTGTATCGTAGTGAAGAAAACCCTCAACCGCATCATATCACAATTATTCAACGACCGCTTTGAATTCTAATGTTATCTTGTCTAGCACACTTTAGAAATATGTATACGAAAAAGTCGAGTGGAGACCACTCCATATTAAATATGGATTTATGATTCAACCATTTAAAATCTTTTAGTATATGTAATGCGTGATTTGAAGGTCATCCTAAATACTTACTTAAAACTCAATTTTAAAAAATTATTTAACAAATTATCCAGTAATACTGATAAATAATAATAAATAATAAAATGAAGTGCGACGACGACTATGAGATTGTTTATATCCCTGATGATGAAGATTATGATGAGAATGGTAGAGGAACAGGTGTACATGAAGTAGAAGATAGCATTGAGAGAAATGTAAATGCAATGGGCGAGAAAACAGAAAATGCAAAACTATCTGAGGAAAAGGTTAATGACGTGATGAGAAAGGAAATAATCGTTGATAATGGAAAGACCGATAGCTTGAAAACTTGTGGCGATATAGACTTCAACGGGACTATAATCGTTGAGATAAAAAGGAGACTTAACAAAAAGCCTGAACCTCAGAACAAAAACAATGAAACCCAAAATACGGATTTTTTGATAAATACACCAACCTTACGGATGTTAAATTTCACCATCGGGAGGACAAGATACTTAGGCTGGACCCAAGTTTACCATTAGAAAGAAGAAAAAACAAAGAAGAGATCATGAAGACCTCAGACTACTTGCAGTTGAAATGGACACTATAATAAACAAGGTTCCCAACAAGGATATAATGCGTACACACTGGCTACATTTCCTCATTGAACAGAAACAGAGAAGCAACAGCACACATAACAGAAATCATTCCAAGAACCTTGTGAAGGGCATTAAAAGTTTGAAGAACAAAATCAAGAACAACAACCTGACGATTACCCTTGCGGACAAGGGTGCTGGTCTGGTGATCATGAAGAGAGAACAATACTTAGACAAGACCCATAATTTCATGAAAGACAACAACATCATCACTCTTAACAAGAACCCATTCAACACGTTCATTAATAGAGTGAAAAATACCATTAAGATGGCAAAGGATACTATTACAACAGTCCTTAATACAGATACACATTCTAGACTTATCCCTATGAAGCCAAAGATGCCCAAGCTCGTTTGTTTGGTTAAATTACATAAAGATGTCCACCCTATTCGCCCAATTGTCACATGTACAAATACTCCAGTTATAACAATAGCAAAACTGTTAAATAGAAATTCCATGGACCTCATCGACAAAATCAAGACTTTAAACCTGAGCATCAGCAGTGCTTCAGAATTCATTTCGCCGTAGGACGTAGCTACACATCCACAGAGATAAATTTCAGTATTTTAAGGAGAGTAACAAATAATTACATAACCTTATACGAAACCAGTCCCCACATCAACACTTTAATCTTAATAAGCTATTCCATTAATTTCTAAGCCATCACGTTCAAAATGTAGTCAATTAATATTTAAAATTACTTAGTTTTAATTTAGAAATGTAGTGTACACATTATTTTGTATTTTCTTCAAGAATTATGTTTATTTTGAGCTGTTTTAAGCTAGTTTGTTTTGTCGAGCCTCTGAGGAAGCGCTAATCAGGCGAAACGCTTTATAGTGTAAGACAGACTAGAATTTTTAATAAAGGAAAGAAAGTAAATCAACCGTTTTAATCAGAAGGACTTATTCCCAAGAAAAAATCATTCATGTATATTTAAATTTCCATCTCAACGTTTCGTTATAAGATAATAACGTCTTCAAGAGATATTAAATTATTATAAAATATGAAATTTCCTAATTGACAAATTAATTTATGAAATATCTTCTCATTTTAATTGATAAAATAATAAAAAATAAGTTTCACTTAAAATAATAAAAATAAGAATATGAAGATTATTTAGTACGTTTAATAATTTGGGGTGTTGTAGGTATAATCCACGCGCACGTTAAAGAACAATGACCAGGTGGAAATCCTGTCATTGGCTAAATTCTCAGAAGTTGTGGTCCTAATCTCTGGCGTCGGTGATTGGTCTCTGATGCGGAAATAGGCCGACGTTAAATAAACGAGTAAAAAAAAATTTTGTTATAAATTCTATTAATGTTATTTGTATCTTGTGTAAAATTAAGTGAAAATTTTCCATGTTTAATGTTTAAAGATTCCAAAATTCTTCTTTTGTACCAAATATTTTCTTTTTCTAAAATTTTAACATTATCAAAATCAAAAGTATGTGTATTTTCTTTACAATGTTTTGTTAGAGCAGTACAATTTATTGCAAGAATTGTTGATAAGTTCTATTATATTATATGTATATCAAAAAATAATAAAATAAATTTTTTAGATATGACTTTAATTAAAAAAAATACTAAAATTCAAACTTCTTGGTTTACAAAAAATATTTGGTCAGAAAGATATATTAATTATTTATCAAATTGTGATTTTAATTATAAAAAAAAGTATAATTTTATGTTTAGTTGATAGAGCATACAAATTAAGCAATATTTAATTTCAAAATAATGCAATTTAAAAAGTTAAAAATGCTTTAACAAAAAATGATTACACAGAAAATTTAATTAATAAAATTATATCTAATAGAATTAACAAAATTAAAAATAACCAAATTTCAAACATAAAAAACAATATCAAAAACCAAAATTATATTATTTTATCATATATAAAAAATCTTACAGAAAATATTAGAAATAGATTTAAAAAATGTAATATGAAAATTATTACTAAAAATCAAAACACAACAAAACAATTTTTCTCTAGAATAAAAGATAAAGATGATAAATTTAAACAATCAAACCTTGTTTAACTGTTTAAATTGTAATGCATGTTATATTGGTGAAACAAAACAATATCTACTTAATAGAATTTGTCAACATAAAAATTCTTGCAATAAAGAATTGACAAAAAATTTTACTGCTCTAACAAAACATTGTAAAGAAAATACCCATACTTTTGATTTTGAGAATGTTAAAATTTTAGAAAAACAAGATATTTGGTACAAAAGAAGAATTTTAGAATCTTTAAATATTAAACATGAAATATTTTCAATTAATTTTAAACAAGATACAAATATCATTAATAGAATTTATAACCAAATTATTAAAAGTACTAAATAACCTTCATATTCTTATTTTTATTATTTTAAGTAAAATTTATTTTTTATTATTTTATCAATTAAAATAAGAAGATATTTCATAAATTGATTTGTCAATTAGGAAATTTCATATTTGATAATAATTTAATATCTCCTGAAGAAGTTATTATCTTATAACGCAACGTTGAGATGGAAATTTAAATATATATTTTTTTGAGACCTTGTCCATTATTATAAGTATTTGATAATTAAAAATAAAAGGTCGAAAAGCAATAAAGTTTAATATTTGCAAGATATATAAAACCTACCTTACAAGTTTCTAGTACTGTACGCAATAATTGATTTTTACACTACATTTACTTAGCACCGAAGAAAAAATGGTCTCAGCTATATCAAAGAGGCACTTGCGAAGGATTGTCAACAACATCGTAGAAGCTGACTTGACAATTAAACCTACAGAGGGACCACCCTTCTACAATGGCAGAAGTAAATAACATCAAACCAAGATGTAAAAGAAAAACTTGACCGATTTTGTATCAGAATGAAAGAAGTTTATGAACCTTTACAAAATGCCTTAAAGAGGATTGAAAAGAATACATCAGAAGATTTTTTAAAGGTATTGGTGAGTTATGAAGTATATACTAAGTTCAGGTTTGACCCATGTTGTAATGAAGTAAATTATCTACAAAGTTTTTTGAAGAGTAATGCTATACTAGTGATTTCAAATATCACCACTAAAATTTATTGCTTTTACAATTGTTAGAACTAGTCGCTGTAATAAATACAATAAACCATTAGCGCAGTATATCTGCATAAAAATTGTGAATTGTACGCTAATTTATTTCGTTTTCACTACGTTTAGTATTTATTTACACAGACTTATTTGAAATTCCATATATTGACTGTTTTATGAGATAAAATAATTTGATTATCTGTTATGGTTATGTTGTTTCTTAATAACTTTAAAAATTAATTTCAGGTATAATGATTTAGGGATGGTTAACTTGTAATGTTTTGGGAGAATTTCTATTTAAAATCCCTCAAAAACTATTTAAGACTGAGATGTGAAGAAACTGCTGTCAAAAGGGAATATAAAAACTTTATCTTAGAAGCAACTGAAGGTACATACTTTTATGACTATATATGTATTCGATTAGTTAATAAGATCAAGGCATAAAACACAAAGTCTTTTTTCTTAATCTATAGTATAGTAAAAAGTAATCATAGAAACCGCATTTTTATACCTCATCAATTTTTGCTTCTTCGATTATACATAAAGTTGATTTTCATACACACTACTATACTTTTCTTAAGTTAAGGATATTAAACAAAGATTTACTTGAAATTAATGCCATGTTAATAAAGCGTAACCATTGCTTTAGATATCATCTCAACAAAGGTTAAAGATACACATGACGAGAAGTTATTTTAAACAATCGTGATGGGTTGATTCTAGCAAATTGGACTTCAGTTTTAGCAAACCTTACAAAACACTATATGAGCCGTGTATTTTTTAAAGATTTTATGATTTATATATTTTAAATGTTTATTACTGCAATAAGGTAATTTGTTGTTATAACTTTGTATTATCCATATTGTTACAAGGATATTATCATTAGGATATTATTATTGCTATAATCTTTGATATTCCTATCCATTTTAATTTTTGTTTAAGTGAATACCAATTAAACTTAAAAACTTAAGAAAATTTTCACACATAAGAATAAAGTCGAAACGTATACCAAATTTTTCGACAGAGCGAGTAACAAATAATAATGTCCTGTTCTTCTCTATCTCATTGTTTGGCAGATTGCTTCGTCTCTTTCTGTTTAATGCAAACAATGGAAAACAATGCATTGAACATGTATTGGAAATTATGATAGTTTTTAAGTAGAACATTGAAAATTTTTCTTATCAAGTTAACACAGAGGCAAAATTAGGAGTTGAGGAGTTCATGATTGTTTCTCACTTTTTTCCATTAATTTTCTCAGAATAAAAAACTTACTTTATCGAAGTGACAGTAAGTAACTTCCATTTTAAGTTTCTTTTGTCACTTTCATTAAGCTTGCTAATTGGTTCATCGCTATCTATGATATTTAAATTTTGTTATAAACCAAAAATTTAAATTTGTTTCTTATAACCTCATTAAATGTAATTGAAATGTTAAGCTAAAAGATACTTACACTTATGTACTATCATTGAATATAGAGGTAGAAGCACAGAAAATATGCAAGAAAAAGGCTAATCCGTTTATTTAAATTTTGTTCAAACTTAATCGACTAGCCAGTGCCATCTATACTTCAACGCGATAAGTAAAAAATCTAGTTCGCGGAACAAAGCGGACATTGTCAAATTGCATTGATATGGCTTATGTCTCTTCACCCTGAGTTCTGAATTAAGAAATAACGTCGTTGGAAATAACATTTGTTTAGATTTCTAGTGCTTCTTAACCTTAAAATTCTGTCAGAAACAAATATTTTGCAAAATGTTCGGTAAG
>JAWQRP010004560.1:0-11720 GCA_033557875.1 Quadriops clusia | reverse complement strand
TCAGATAGGGAAAAAGGTTGCGGTTTTGAGCCTGAAATGGCATCTTTTTGGGTATGTTCTGGCATCTTTTTTAAGATGGCGCTACGGGCAAGAATTGTCAAATTTAAACGTTTTATTTCTTAAAAACAGTATTGTATTTAGTTTTAGCAGGTTTTAACTTTTGAGACCAGCACGGTATAACATGATGCAAGATTTCATAGGCCTTCGGGAGTTATAATAAGTCGTGGAGAGTGGTAAAAGCATTGCATTTCTTACAGGTATAATTGGTTGTTTTTTTCTTCTTCTTCTATTCTTCAAATTTTCTTGCACCTTAGGCAACCCTTCACACTTCTAATGAAAAGCATTCGATGAGCTATCTGGTTATCTGTGGTATAACATTTTGACTACTTTTCGTTTCGCCAATCTTTCCCCAATTATCAAAGTATCCAATTCTCAGATCATTGTTTATCCTAGGTTGATCAAGTATTGCCTAATCACCGCGCTGGTGCTCCATTGGGTCGGTTGCCTAACCTACATCATCCCGAACTACTGGATCTTCTTCTCAGGGCAATACTACGGAATCTATAGGGCAGACGGCTTGACCACCTACCTCGACTGCATCTACAAGGCCGTCTCTTTGTTCCTCTGCATCCGCTCGGTGCAGACGACCATCCTCGAGGACATAGACCTGGTCTTCGGGATCCTCATCAGCGTCTCCGGAAGGATAGGGGTCGCCGTGCTCATCATCCTCATCTCCCAAATCTACCTGAACCAGATGTCCGCGGAGACGAAGTACTACGAAATGATAAACCAACTAGAGAACTTCATGCGCCATCGCCAGCTCCCCATCGAGATCCAGAGGAGGCTCCTCAACTACTACGAGTACAGGTTTCAGAAGGCCTACTTCCGGGAAGACGAGATCACCAGCATCCTCTCCAGGAACCTCGTCACCCAGATCAACATGTACTGCTTCCGGAACCTGGTGGACAGCGTCACCATCCTCAGGATGTTGCCCCCTGAGATGATCAACGAGGTCATCAGCAAGCTCAAGTGCGAGTTCTTCTTGCCGAACGACGTGATCGTCAAGAACGGCCAAACCGGCGATTGCATGTACTTCTTAGCCTCAGGAACGGTTTCCGTCTTAACACCTTCTGGGAAAGAAGTCTGCCACTTGGAATCAGGTTCCTACTTTGGGGAAATCGCCTTGATGAGCTCCGAGACGAAGAGGACCGCCGACGTGATCGCCATCGAGATCTGCGAGACGTACAAATTGGACAAAAGGTCCTTCAAGAAGCTCATGGTGGACAACAAGGACGTGGCCTTGAAGGTGGAGAACCTCATCAAGGTGCGCCAGGAGCAGACTAAGATGATCGAGGAGTTGCACAACAAGATGATCCTCACCAAACTGACCCAGGAAAAGATGAAGGAGATGGCCGAGTTCGAGGCGAGACGACATGCCAATTTAACAGGAAGACCTTTAAATGTTAAGTGGAATGCTAAGCTTTGGAAGAATACTGTGCCTATTGAGGAGGTTTAAATGTTCACAGTCTCTATAATGTTTTTGGTCAAAGTAATGTTTTTAGTCAAAGTAATGTTTTTAGTCAAAGTAATGTTTTTAGTCAAAGTAATGTTTTTAGTCAAAGTAATGTTTTTAGTCAAAATAATGTTTTTAGTCAAAGTAATGTTTTTAGTCAACGTTTGTTTTTAAATGATGTGATTGGACCTTGAGTTGCTCTACTAGGTAATTTTCCTCAATTCCTCGTATTTTCCTCGTATTAAACTTGAATATTAATAAGAAAATGTTATGGTAACTAAAAAAAAACTGTAACAGATCGAAACTTTTGTAAACTAGATAAATGTGTAGTTCGAGTCCACTTTATTTACTTGTCGCCGCGCCGGGTCAAATGTCCAACTAGTGAACTTATTCAGAGATAAAAATACGACAAACATGTTTATTTCACTTTACGTCGTTGTGGTGGCTGTTCTTTTTGTTCTAACTGGTCAAAACAACGTTGTTTCCGCTTCTTCTGATATTGGTCTAAATGTAGTAAGTACTCTTAAACATAATATCGGTCATTGGTGAGAATTTCTAACTTTTTCTTGTTGTAGAAAGAACTCGTTAGAAAGTATGGGTATCCTTTGGAAGAACACAAAGTTCAGACAGAGGATGGCTACGTCTTGGAGTTGCATAGGATTCCTCATGGAAATGACTTGAAAACTGAGAAAATTCCTAAGAAGTCTGTTATCCTCTTGGTCCACTGCCTCTTTTGTAGTTCAGCAGAATGGATCTATATGGGACCAGAGAAGAGTTTGGGGTACATATTGGCCGACCAAGGATACGATGTTTGGATGGGTAACAACCGAGGGAACACTTGGTCCAGAAATCATATTTCTTTGGATCCTGATGAAACCAATGGCGTCTTTTGGGACTTCAGTCTTCACGAATTTGGCTATTATGATATCCCTGCCATGATAGACCATATCCTCCAAGTCACAGGAGAAGAAAAGATCTTCCTGGTAGGTCATTCTCAGGGTTCTGTCACCTCCTTAATCGCCTTAAGCTCAAGGCCGGAATACAACGAGAAAATCAAACTTTTCTCCGCATTTTCTCCAGTGGTCTACATCTCTGATGCTCCGATGTTCCAAGTAATCGCTTATGGACTTTGGCCATTGTTTAGCGTAGGTCCTTTTGTATTGATTATCTTCTTTCTTTTGTTAAACCATCTTTATGTTGCAGCCAATTTACAGATGGCTAGGCGTCAAAGAAATCTTGCCAATGGGAGAACTTTTCTCATCAATAATGAGAAACCTCTGCAGTGATGAGTCGTACCTTCAGCTAGTCTGCTCAGAAGTGCTTCATCTAACAATAGGAAGAAACCCGAAGCAATTCAACAAGTCCATGATCTCTGTGATTGTCAGCAATACTCCTTCTGGGTCCTCATGGAGGGTTCTTCAGCATTTTAAACAAATCGTCGAAACTGGTTTGTTTATTTATAAATTTAATGAAGTTCGTTGTTTTGTTTCGTTGGAAATTCTATTGACCAGTTGTTTCTTTTTTAGAAGAATTCAAACATTACGACTATGGTCAAAATGGAAATATTGCCCGGTATGGTTTGTCTATACCACCAATATACGATTTAGGAAAAGTCAAGGCGCCAATTGCTATTTATTATAGTGCAGAAGATAGGTTTGTTAAGGCTGAGGTAACTTTCACTAATCTAATCTAATCTAAATCTAAATCTAAAAGTTTGAATCTAATCTAAAATATTAAATCTAAATTTCTCCTACCTTTGTCTTTCTTCAAGGCTGTCGTGCGTCTCTCCAACGAATTACCAAACGTAACCTTCCTCTACCAAATCCCCGACGAAAGATGGACCCATCAAGATTTCCTCTGGGCTTTGGAAGCACCATCTTTACTCTATAAACAAACCATAGAAGTCATGGAAAGGTTTTTAAACAATTAACTAAATTAATACATTGGCAATATTCTACCAAGTATAAATCAATTTTGTTCTAACTAAACCAACTCGTGTATCACCGGTTGCCTAAGCGCCGCAAGCACTCTTCGAATAAATGATTACAAACAACAAGAAGAAATTGTTTTCTTTCCTCACGCCGAGATAACGCATCTATCTAAAGTCTAATTAAAAAAGAAATGTACAAATAACGATTCTAATTGTCAGCACATTGCGACATGAAGCTCTTTCGTGTGTTGTGGTTCATTTTTATGTGTTACACGATATCTTGCAAACCAACGACCTCTACCATTGACTACTCCGAAGATGTGGGACTTAATGTGGTAAGTAATTAAACTCCTAAGTATCCAAAAAACGCAAAAAGAAAAATCAATTTCAGAAGGAACTTATTGTAAAGTATGGATATCCTCTGGAAGCTCACAACATCCAAACGGAAGACGACTACATTTTGGAAGTCCATCGAATACCTCATGGACTAACTTCTTCCAACAAAACCAAGCCTGTTGTCCTTTTAATCCATTGCCTTACTTGTAGTTCCGCCGAATGGATCTACGCAGGTCCTGGACGATCCTTGGGCTATATCCTTGCGGAAGAAGGATACGACGTTTGGATGATGAACCACAGAGGGAACACATGGTCCAAAAACCACGTATCCTTGAATCCTGGAAATGTCAATGGATTCTTTTGGGACTTTGGCCTGGACGAATTGGCCTACTATGACATCCCTGCCACGATGGACTACATCCTCAACAGCACCAATAATGTGAAATTGCACCTAGTGGGGTTTTCCCAAGGCACCATGACCACCTTCATGACTCTGAGTTCAAGACCAGAATACAATGAGAAGGTTCATCTTTTTTCTGCTTTTGCTCCGGTTGTCCACATCTCAGATGGTCCTAATATAAAGTTGTTCAATTCCCTTTGGGAATCATTCATAAAGGTAGGTTTAGCGAATAAGTAAAACAACTTGAATTTCTCATTTCTCTTTGTTATGTCCTTAGCCTCAGTTGGAATCCCAAGGAAGCAAAGAGTTTTATCCCAATTTGGAAGATACTCGATTCTTCTGCAGGAACCTTTGCAGTGTTCAATTTTTTCTCCAAACGATTTGTTCAGATGTGGTTTCCGCTTTCTTTGGTTTAAATCCAAATTACAATCTTGTAAGTTTTGTTAAATCAAGTTAGATCACAACTATAACTCTTTGCAGAATTTAATTCCAGTTGTAGCCACCAATTTCCCAGCAGGATCATCTTTTGGAATCCTCGAGCAAATGATCCAGATTAGCACCAATGGCAAATTTGGTCATCGCAACCTTGGAGAAGAAGAAAATTTGAAACGATACGGTCGTCCTAATCCACCATTGTATGACTTAAGAAGAGTTGTTGCTCCTGTTGCTCTTTACTATTCTGAGAACGATCTACTCGTTACAAAAGAAGAAGTTGAGGAGTTATTTGATGAGTTGCCGAACATTGTTGAGAAATATATGGTCCCAGATATTGAATTTACGCACCTTGACTTTATTGGTGGCTCTCAGGCTCCTGAGATCCTCTACAGGAAGGCTTTGGAAGTCATGGGAAGACTTTGGTTTAAATTAGGATAAATGTATTAGATTAGGATAAAAGTAATAAACAAGTAAAATAAGATTATTTATCCAAAAACTCCTCCATGACCTCAATGGTCTTCCTATAAACCACATCCACGGCATTTCAAGCCCAAATAAAGTCGCAATGTGTAAAGTCCTCATCTGAAATTATGTGGTAAACGACTAAGTTAGATAGTTGTTTAGCTAACTGGTTTACTCCTTTAGTTGTAACAAAAAGATCTCTTTCTGCGTGATAGATTGCCACAGAGGCTTTAACTTTACTCAGGTCGTAAAGAGGAGGAATTGTTGAGCCATATCGTTCCAAATTTCCTCCTTCTCCAAAATCGAATTGTTGGAAAGATCCTGATTGGAATATTTGTTTAAAGTGGGTCATGGTCTGAACTGATGATCCTGATGGAGTGTTGCTTGTGATTACTGGAGGAAGATGCTAAAGAAGAAGAAGCCAATGAAGAAGAAGCCAATGAAGAACAAGCCAATAAAAAGACAAACATCAAAATCACACTTAAATTAAAAAAACCAAACTTTCTTACATTATCAAACTTCGATGGATTTCTCCCAAAAAGCAAGAAGAAAACCTCCAGGCAAAAACTCTGAAGAAACGATTCCTCGCTGCAAAGAGTCCTCAAGATGAATCGTTGAAATCCACTCTTCGGCGAGACTTCTTTCGTGCGGAAAAAAATTAGGATTCCTCCATGAATTGGCCAAATTCTAGAGAAATATTCCTTAAGATGTTCCACATTACCCACGTAAATAGTTGGAGCAAACGCTGAGAAAAGCTTAATTTTTTTATTATACTCAGGCCCGGTGCTCAACATGATGAGGGTCGTCATGGTGCCTTGAGAATGACCTATTAGGAACACTTCTTCTTGACCTGTGACGTTGAGGACGTGGTCTATCATAGCTGGGATATCATAGTAGCCAAATTCGTAAAAACCATAATCCCAAAAAAGTCCATTGGTGTCATCAGGGTCTAAGGAAACATGTTTTCTTGACCAGGTGTTCCCTCTGTGGTTCATTAGCCAAACATCATAACCTTCTTCTGCGAGGATGAAGCCCAAACTTTTTTTAGGACCTTGGTAGATGAATTCTGCAGAGCTACAGACCAAGCCATGGATTAAGAGAACTGGTGACCTTGTTATGTTCTTCATATCTTTCTTCGGATCTATCCCATGAGGAATCCTGTGGATTTCTAAAATGTACCCATCTTCAGTTTGAACGTTATGGACCTCCAGAGGATACCCATACTTCCTAATCAGCTCTTTCTAAAATTATTATTCTAATAAGAAACTATTCTAGTAAGAAACTATTCCAGTAAGAAACTATTCTAACAAGAAACTATTCTAACAAAAAAACTTTCCAAAAAACACTTACAACATTAAGCCCCACATCCGAATCGTAATTCAATAAATAATATTTAATCAACTCTCGCAACTTTATGTAATAAAAAGCACAAAGAAGGAACAAACAAATCTTGGTGACCAACCTCATATTGTTATCAAATTGTAATAAACTTATCAAATTGTAAAAAAACTTATCAAATTGTAATAAAGTTATCCAATTGTAATAAAGTTATCGCTACTAGGTAAGTGTTAAAAACACAGATAATTTAAATTATTCATAGCGCATTTCAACAAAGGAAACGAATCGAATCAGCAAAATCACTACCAATTATTTTTCTACGATAATCTTTATTTTCAGATACCGATTCCATCTGGAGGATTCACGTAACCATCAAGCAATTTAAATACTTTATCATAAAGCAGAGACTTCACGTCCATGGCCCAGAGGAAGTCCAAATGGTTGAAGGTCTTCCAAGGGATTTCGTAGAACTCTACCACATTTGGTAGTTCTTCTGCTACTTGCTTGGCGTCTTCTACAGCACACAGGTAGTCATTAGTTCCATAATAAATAGCAACAGGAGTTGTTACTTGGCTTAAATTGTAAGAAGGAGGCGTTGATTCGCCGTACTTCAGCATGTTCATCTTTGGGCCATAGTCATACCAAGAAAATCTTCCTGAGACTATTCCTTGCATGTAGTGGTAGAACTGCTTTGTTGCTGCTCCTGCTGGGGCGCTTGAGACGTAAACTGGCATCTTGGTCTGTTGACCAAATAAGTCAAACTCAGGTAAATTTTGATCAAACTCACCATACTCACCAGATTCAATTGCCCAAAGTCAGGTCCAACAAATTGGAAGATTATGTTCGCGCAAGATTTTTGAAAACCTTGAGAACCACACCTCTCGACGAACGTCAAAGGAAACCGATTTCTGCTGATCTCTGCGTCCAAAGCAAAGGCTTGCAAAGCCATGACCAAAGGTCCTTTGGTTCTGGCCAAGATTTGGCAAAGTTCGCAAGAAACCCTGGACATGAAGACGACCGGGCTTAAGGTCACCATGAGCTTGATCTTGGAGTTATATTCTGGTCTTTGGCTGGCCAAGACGAAGAAAGAAGTGCTCCCTTGGGAATGGCCAATGTAGTAAAGCTGGTCTTCCTCGGTAACCTTCAAGACATAGTCTATCATCGCTGGAAGATCGTACATTCCGATTTCGTGCCAGCTGAAGTCCCAAAACTTTTTGTCGAAATCAGGGTTGTACTTAAGATGATTTCTGTTGAATTTGTTCCCTCTAGCGTTGCCCAACCAAACGTCGAAACCTTTGTCGGCTGCCAAGAAGGCCAAGGAATCCTCACCATTGTTGGTGAAGTCTTGGGAGCTGCTGAGAAGGCCATGCATGATGAAGAGAACCGGTTTGGTTTTCCTCTTGGACGAATCTTCTCTCCCATGAGGAGACGAATCTTCTTTCCCATGAGGAGACGAATCTTCTTTCCTATGAGGAGACGAATCTTCTCTCCCATGAGGAATCCTAAAAATCTCCAGAAGATACCCATCTTCCGTAAGGATATTTTGGTGTACCTCCACAGGATAACCATACTTATTGGCCAGTTGGGTCTGCCGAGAAAACGTTTTGAAGTTGATGGATTCAATTTGGTATTTTGGTAACTTAAACACTTACCAAACTCAAGCCCACATCTGAGTGACTTTCAAAATCTTTTAGGTCGTTACCATCTTCCTCCAGGATTTGCAAAGTATTCCCAGGAATATTCCTGACAACTTTAACCGAACGCTTATGCTCACCAATGACTTGGTGGCAAAACATTAACACTAAAATCGTTGTCAAAACTTTGGGGAGAAAATGTGGAAATTTTTGTTCGGAGACGCACATCCTTTTTGACCTTTTGTCTATTTAATAATTAGTTTATTTCTTTATTAGTTTATTTACTTATTGTACTGTTTACAAAAATTTCCAATTAATCGATAAGCAAACAACTTAGTAGTTTTCTCGCGACGTGAAGGTACCAGACTAACATCACCTCTAGCATCAGTTACTTTTTTATAACACCATTTAGGTTCACTTTTATTGCATTACTACTTGTTCCTGATTTATGGATGTAAAAGAACCTGCCCGAGCATCCTTGACGCATTGAAAAACGAACAATTAATTGTAGAACGCATCAATTGGTCGTAAAAAAAATCATTTGCATATATAAAATTTCCTACGATATTTGTGGAAAAATTTCCCATTGGTAAACACTAATTAGAGAACACCAATTGGAGATCACCAATTGGAGAACTCACAACTAAGGAACTCTCACGACAAGGTAAAACCTTTAAAAAACCTTTAACAAAAAATCTTACATTCCAACAAAAAAAAATAAAATTTGGAAAGTAATGATGGTGAAGGTCGGATGGGTTCTAAAGTTTTGAATTCCTGGGTCATAAAACGATATTAAAGTTTTGATGATTAAAACGATGTTAAGAATATTGGTAATAAAGGAAATAGTGCGTGTCCATACGTGGATATTATAATACACACGTTACTACAAACGTCATTGGTGGATTAAAAAATAAATCAGTATCATGGGGGTCATTTTCTAGAATGAAAATGTGATTTTTGCATAATTATTATATTAAGTGTGATGGCACAATTGCGTCCGTTGGATAAACGTAACAACAATTAAACCGTGATTTGCATAAATAATAATTCGGAATTTGCTCAAACGTTCCAAACAATTTTTTAAGTAAGTTGTTTTTAAATGTTAAATCGACCGAATCATCTTTAGTTTGATGACCGACATCAAATATTTATATCATTTAAAAGCATTTATTTTAATCGCTTGTTTTTGCGCCCGAGGAATAATTCGAAGGCTACGATTTACAAACAGATTTATTCGCAATAAAATCGTTAATTGAGACGATGACTAACTAGAAACATATAGGTAAAATTTGCGATAATTAGGCAACCATACCTACACCAAACCGTCTCTTAATTCACACCGATTTTCCTACATAGGCAACCCAATACCCTATACGCGAGCTATTTCATCATTCTCTTAGGTTATACATTAGGACAAAAATAGATAAATGAGCGATTTTTCAAGCTCGAGATGAAACGAATCTTAAAATAGGGATTCTGCTGAAATTGCAACGTTGGCAATTTATCATTCGGCAAGCCTTTGATCTGCCAGCTGATGTAGACAGTATTTCCCAGTTGAGTATTTTCCTAGTATTATTATTTAGGTCTGGTCTGGTGGAAATTATCATCAGTTCAAGCGCAAAATTACGTGCGGATTAAAGCAACGTGATCCAAAGTAAAACAAATTGTCAATCGGCTTTGCATTGGTAATTCCCCTTTTATTCGATATACGAAACGTGCTTCATCGGCATTGGTTCGTATTTTAAACAAATCGTTTAAATTTTTATACCGCAATATTGGTATCGTTGTACGCTGAATCACCTTAGGGATCCAGTATACAGTTTTTTATTTTTGTATTTACCTATGTATATTTATTCTTGTATGTATATTTAGCATTTTTATCGAATTAGCCAGGTCATGCACCAGAGCATCTGCGTCTTTGAAACGCAATCAGCCGTTGTGATATTTTTGCAAAGGGAAGTTCAGATGAGGATGGCTTACACAATACTTCGCTTCGTCAGCCTGATGACGCAAGCAAGCGAGAACCAGAGAAGTGTGGAAATGTCATAGGGCTTCACAAAGCAGGCGTGGCGATGATGTTACATCGTTACGTAATTCCCGACGCCAGGCCATCTAGATCGGTAGTGCGTAGGATGTGCAGCAGGCTGTGCCTGTGATGCTCAAAGCGACTTCCTCGGTCAGGCTTCGATTCCAGCGAAATCGATCGGAATTTTCCGGCTTGATGAGAGGGCAGCCTCCTTTACGGACCGGTAAAACCGGAGTTTCCCGGATTTTTCATGTTTAAATTTTCATACTCGGAGAGTATTTTTCTGAAGTTTTCTATTTGTGAATTTCGCCTATCCTGGATTTCTCCAATTCTCGGTTTTCCTTAATTTTTGGTAGTCTTCAAATTGTTGGTTTTCTCCAAATTGTTGCTTTTTCCAAATGTTGCTTTTCTCCAATTTTTGGTTTTCTCCAATTTTTGGTTTTCTCCAATTTTTGGTTTTCTCCAATTTTTGGCTTTCTCCAATTTTTGGCTTTCTCCAATTTTTGGTTTTCTCAAATTTTTGGTTTTCTCCAAATTTTAATTTTTCTCTCATTCTCCATTTTCTCAATTTTCATGTCACATCTTTATTTAATGCTCAGGCGAATGTCCGAATGCAAATTTGTAATAGAATTATTCTGAGCTGCACTCTGAGCCAATTCACTCACAGAGATGAGCATCAAAGGTTCGTTCCTGCATCATGCAAATTATGTGCTCCTGTACGTGTAGGTGTCATTCCTAATCAACTCTGGCTCTCTGCAAATGGATTGGGTAGTAATTGAGTTTTATCGGGTTTTCCGGGTTGCGACTTTGCAGTGTATTGTATGGATCCGGATTGTATATGTATAACTGGAAAGTTCGTATTTATTGCCCTAACCCCCGACTCTCCCTCACCAACTCTCTCTGATAACTATGGAACTCTCTGAACAACTCCGATTGATCGACTGTTCCTGACCCCCGACTCTCACCGAGTCTCCCTCATTGACTGTCCTAGAACTATCTTCTAATGACTGACTCTGACCCCCCCTACGCCATCTCGCAGGATCTCCTGCAACTCTGTCCTTTTGATAAGACCCTTATTTGCATTAATTGCGTATCCTATCTTCATATCGTCACAATACCTTTGCATCCTTGAATGTCGATATCCGGCACAATCAAAGTTTCACCCGCTTGCGGACATGTAAAACAAGCGATCGTGCATACTTGACTTGAACAACGTTTTAATGCCGAAGGCTTCGTTTAGACAAGCAGTAAAATTTGGAAACGAACCACTTCCAAGGAAACCCCTCAAGGGTATCTATCGAGGGTCAGTGGCCTTCGCCTGCCCATCACTCTCTCGCACGCAAAGCCCTTCACGTAACCAGAACTCGTTATATCCGCCAGTAAGTGCAGCACGCGAGTTTCAATCTGCCGATACATCAATCTTTCACAATGAGGGTCAAGAACTCGACTTCTCCAGATTTCCGAAGCCACTTAAGGCCCCTGTTCGGTATTGATGGACGTCTAATTAGATATGTGTGGTCTAATGCTCGCACGAACCAATAACCCATTGTCCTTATAAATTGAACTAGTTAATGTCCGTGATATATGTACATTTTACCCTATATTGTGATGTTTGGGGGGGGGGGGGGGGGGCTACTTCAAAGGGG
>JAWQRP010004559.1:0-11720 GCA_033557875.1 Quadriops clusia | reverse complement strand
GTAGATTTGTGGCAAATGTATTTCTGTCAAATGCATCACAAAATCTGCATTTTGAGAGTGATTTTTAAGTGTTAGTCGAAGACAAAGCATATTACTTCAACTCGCGTGTAAATAGCTATTACTAGCTCGTAGTATTGCGACGCTCGGCTGACGCCTCGCGTCGCAAAAACTACTCGCTAGTAATAGCTATCATTACACGCTCGTTTAGTAATATACTATTGTCGCTAACATGATGGTCTCTAACTTTCTAATTTAGTTTAGTTAGTAGGTACGTATTTATATCAATTTGATGATATTTTTATGCAGATTTTAAATATTTCGAGCTAATTTTTTTTAATAAATATACAATTAAAAATAAAGATAATGTGTCATTTCCAAAGCTAACAAATAGGGTTTCATTGTTCGAGAAATAATTTGTACTGTGATAAATATTGATGGAAACTATAGTTCCCTGTTCAAATAAGGGCCCCGAAACATAAAAATGGTTGGATATACCACTAATACCTATTTTGAGTAATTTCAAATGTTGTTTTTAAACTAAAACTACGAGTAAGTAACTAACTATACGTATAAGAAAAAGGATGTTGTGGTGGGTATTATTAAAAACAACAAAATTTTCCCGTAATGGTTTGTTACGTTTTCTTTTTTCGAAAGGAAAAATAAAACCGTGAGTAATAGAAAGGCTCGCTACAATTCTCAGTATTACATGACAAATTGTAAGCAATTTAACAAAAAAAGGAAAATGAGTTTTCCAGGACAGCAGGCGATTGTCCTGGATGATGGTTCCAGATAAACTGTCACGAAGCAGCTGTTCTGTGCATAAAGGGATGAAAATCGAAGTTTTCCTGGGACGAATCGATATCCCGCTAGAGCCAGAGCAAGAGCCAGAGCGAGAGCCAGAGGCAGAGGCCCAGTGCACTAGGACTCGGAGTGTCGGCGGGTTCGGGGCTCTTCCGTAGGTGTCACTGGGTCCTGCTCCTTATTGATTGTGACGTAACGGGGAGCAGAAGGGCGCAGGACGAAGATGGCCGCCGTCGCCGACGGTTTTCCACGAATCTCCGGCCGCGAATTCAGTTCTCCATCGGCGCTCGGAGGGCGAACTATGCTTTCCTCGGGAAACCTCCCCTTTCAGCGTCCGGGAATGCAATACACAGTGTTTCGTCAATGAAACTAGTGCGCCAAGGACGCTACGACCGCCAACAGGAGTTTCGGAAGACAGTTGACGGTCGCTTCCTGGTCGTCCTCGATTTTTCCATGCCCGCTTAATTCGAGCCCTCTCCGGAATTTTTTGTTTGGGAATGTGGGTTTGGCCCTTGTAGTGTGGATACAGGATACACCTCCTTTTTTACAGTTGTGCGTCCTGCTCTAAATTACACTGTATGAGACAGGACGAATCTATCCAAACGGGTTCAACTATTTGACATAATTACCCTGGTTCGAGCGTCATATATTTTTTTTAAATGTGGTGCTATTTTGGATACATTTTTTACGTTTGTTTTTTTATTTTATCTCATTTATATTTATCTACAAAATTTAATTTTTAGATTTATTTCATTTTTGTATTTATTTAATATTTGCATGTTTTTAATATTTGAATTATTCTATTTCTTTATTCAACATATTTATTCTTTAAGCATATTACATTCTTTTTAAAATTGGTATTGCAGTTAATTTTGTTTGGTATTGGTGCGTCCTACTGACCCCCTTTTTCGTTTGCCCGGACCCTCAGAACGTTACCGTATGTATTTAACGTGAAGGAGGAAAAAGGATTAATGGTTATTTTATTACACACGAACTTAGGCACATAATGTACTTATGTATTCGTGGATTATTGATTCGGGTCATATTTTATTTATAAGAGTACACGTGTTTGGCATTTTTCAGTGTAATTTTTGGTCTTGATGCAAATATTCGCCGAGGGGTTAGCAGGAAGAACCTTTTAGATTAATTTTGTTTAATTTTTGGGCCATTGAATTTTATATTTTAATTTGTTCCTTATTTGCAATAATGCGTATTATGCTCCTGGTGCCGTTAATTATTTGGATAAATTGTTGTTTCAGTGCGAAGAATACGTATAAAGACAATATGAATTAATTGTGCGGATTTGTGCTTGCCGTATGGACAAAAAGTGTTTCCTAGTGAATTTTCCGGTTAACCCAAGTCTTCCACTGTTGAACATGATGTGTTATGGATAAAATGCTGCACAGTATGGATAATAAACTGCGACATTTTGGACTTGTAAGTATTTTATTTTAGATATATTGTTTAATTTTATTGTTTTTACTTTACTTGTTCCTAAATAAGCATTTTAATTCACTTGTTTTATGGTACACTCTTTCAGTTAATTTGATTTGAAAGAATTCTGTTTCATTTCCTTTTAGTAATGATTCTTGTGAGCTTATTTTTTCTTAATTAAATCGCTTTCCCAACGTGCCATAATTTTTCATATTGCGTGGATTAAAAACCGCAGAAATTAATTTGGGTGTAGACACTAATGCGCGTTGAACTTTTTATCGCGCCGAAATCTTGATGTGGGAAGTAATTTGAAACAGAAAAATAACAATCCGAGGCCGAAACAAAATGCAAAATTAGTAACTGGGCGAAAAGAAAAATTAAGCGAAAAGTATCGCTGAACGAAAAGAATCACTGTGTGAAAAGAACATAGCTGAGCGAAAAGAATAGCCGAGCAAAAAGAATAGCTGAGCAAAAAGAATAGCTGAGTGAAAAGAATAGCCGAGCAAAAAGAATAGCCGAGCAAAAAGAATAGCCGAGCAAAAAGAATAGCTGAACGAAAAGAATACCCGAGTAAAAAGAATAGATAGCGAAAAGAATATCGGAGCAAAAGGATAACCGAGCAAAAGAATAACCGAGCAAAAGAATAACCGAACAAAAAAGAACAATTAGGTGAAAGTAATAATCGGGGAAAGAAAATGTAATCCGCGTATTGCGGCCGTGACCTTTATCGGTGTCTGGGCCGTGCGCCCTTTCAGCCTTTTTCCACTGATTGATTGATTCACTTCTGTTCGGTGCAAATGTTCCAAGAAAATTCGCCTCAGAATAACCATTTGTCAAATAGGTAATTGGTCGTGGGGAGAGTGCAATAACACATTAATAACGGGCGATTTTATTGTTTTATTTAAGTGCATTATAGCATGTGATTATAGAGTTGACAATTTTTATCTCAAATTCAGTAAGTAATGTTTGATTATTTCGGGTAAACATTCCGCTGGAAGTCGGTGATGAAATTTCTTCTGGTAATAAGGAGAGAATTAGATTTGAAGACGGACAATGTGCCGCAATCAGCAGTCTCTTCTCTGCTTTCTATCTCGGAGGCGAATCTGGCAAGAAGGGCGTCATCAGCGGTAGACAGCCAGCTAGAGGAGAAGTTTAGCTTCCGGGGTTGGTTAACCGAAAGTCATTGTCGTCGTAAATAGAAGATTGGAGATAGAGTTGGGATAATGGAGTGCACCATCCCTTCTGGCCGTTTGACCTACTTTTCGCGTTATCGCATTCGTGAGCTGTTACTGAAGTAAAAGGGCAAAGTGCATTGTAAACAGGATGGGACTTTGCGTCTTCTATTTAGGCTGAATCGTCTTCTAGATTGATAAGATTTTTATTGTTGTTTACAGGAACGGGTTTCTTTAATGCATAAGTCCTATACTCACTGATAATAGGTACCTATGTCATATGTATTACATTTGTACCGTTGTATTCAGAATGAAAATACTTATACAGTGGAAATTTTGTATCGTGTTACAAGTCTATATTTGCAAAACTATTAGTGTTTTCGACATAACTTACAAATCTGATTGATAATTTCGTCAAGAAATCCAAGACTGTTAAATCGGCAGATCTGAAAGACCAATCCACAGGCCCATCCAGTCAATCCATCTATCTTCAATAGCATTATACCCACTCTCACTATTTGAAAACTGAGTAAATATGACCAAGGGTGTTGATTTTCTACATTTCATTTAGTAAACATAAACAAGGATCTTTTGATTTTTTTACCAATAAATAAAACAATGTGCTTTAATAAACCATAAATCAAAAGTTAAATTTAATAACAGAACCAAACACAAATAAGTCGTACCTATTGCACAATTCGTAAATGTGACGTTATCAGAAAAATATTTAATTCTTAAAAAAAATACTTGTAATAGTTTTTTAGATATCGCTTAAAATCTTCACTTGTAAGTTAATCCATATACATATATTATATAGTAAGTAGAAAGACGTTGATATCTACTTTGAACTACGTCATTTCGAGTTAGGGTAGGTGGAGGTGACGTTGGCTGAGGGGGTATGGCGGCGGTTCTTTCTCGGAACCGGCCATGGCCTCCTGGATGCACAGTGGGCTTGAGATAAATCACTAAGCTTACAACATAGAAATTCACAGAATTTCATTAGCCCGTTACGCTCTTCCGCCGCCGCCGACGGTTATGTTTCATTCCTGCTGTGTACGACCCTTTTTGCCCCATTCCAACCTGGCGATTTCCCTTATACCCGGTTTCATGTCCCCATGTTACAGAGCACAAAGGGGAGATTATTTATGCCGTGATAGTTCCATGAATGGGCTTACAATATAAAAGCAATAGCCCAGTAAAGCCCATCGCCTACATTTGAATATTGTCAAAATTGGTGGTATTACCTAGATACTTATTAAGTTACTTTTTGTGCATTTTTAATGAATTTAAAAGCTCAGAAGACGTACAAAATCTTATTAATATGTTCAATGCCAGAACTAAGACTATGTTTCCGTATTTTTAATTTGTATTATGTGTTATCTGTAAAAGATATTTTAAATTAACCAACAGGAATAAATAAATGTAAGGAATAAATTAATAATATATAGTATTCATGATATAGCTAATACAAATTAACAAACCAAAATTAAATTAATGAAAAACTGCAAGTTGCGCAGCCTTACTATAATAATAATTATTATTATTATTTCAAATGGTTTTCAAGATTTAGTAAAATCGGGTATACATCAGATTTAAGTATTTTTTCTGCATAAGATATAATTTTAAACTATATTTTAATTTATATTTATATTTTATACGTGTCATAACTACCGTAGGTTATTTTTCGGTATATTTTTATTCCTATTTTTGGCTTTCGCTCGATTTGTACATATAGTCACTCACAAAAAACGTTGTGCAGTTAGTTTATAAAAGATTCACGTCACCCAGAGTTAAAATAAAACCGCTTTCAATACCTGCAACAGCACTAAACAATGCTTACAACAATTAAGGTTAAGAAGACTTCCTCACGAGAAACCAGTCTTGGACTATGGATAAAGAAATTAATTTCTTTATCCATGCTTGGACTTCAATTTGAACTTCGGCAGGATCGCCAACGTCAACACATAGAAAATCGGCACTGGTCACTCCAAGTCCAACAAAATCAACGTTATTCGATAGGGCCTGCAATCTGCAGATTTAAATGTCATCGAGAACTTATGGGTCGAGTTGAAAAGACTTTTGACGGACCGTCGAAGGGGTAGTTAAAAATACGCTTCTCACCACGTAGAAGAAGATTGACTTTACCGTAACCTGCGAACTATTGGAGTCAATCTTGCGGAATTTTTCAGCGGTTTTGCAAGTTAAGAGGTGGTGGACCAAATATTAAGATAATTGTTAATTAAAAATGTTTCAAATACTTACGCGAGACCATGTTTACTTGAAAATGTACGACGACTTTTATGAGTCTAAATCAGTTCTTTGTTAATATGTTGGTCTGCGACTAGGTACTCTAGTGACAAATATAAATAAACGATTATTATTCTTAATTGTTGTAAGCATCGTTTAGTGCTTTTGCAGGGATTGAAAACGGTTTTAGTTTAACCCTGGGTGATGCGAAACTTATATAAGCTAACTGCGCAACGTTTTTTGTGAGTGACTGTATTATTTACACCTGTTACCTACTATGCGCATTTTCTATTTAAATACCGTAGAACTCCATTTATCCGAATTCCAGTCATTTGAATCGTCAGTTATTCGAATCAGTGCTTTGGTGGATTGAATTAATTTTCTTAGCAAACTAAGTTAAAATATTATCTACCAAACAGCTACAGCATTACAGATTGGGCACACTAAACAATTTAAAGACAATTAAAGGAGCGAAGACATACCAAAGACCTATGGCTTTAAAGACAGATAAATAAGTAAAGATGTACCAAAAACCTAGGGCTCTAATGACAGTTAAAGGAGTGAAGACGTGCCAACGATCTAGGGATCTAAAGATAGTTAACATAATGAAGACTTACCAAAGATCTAGGGCTTTAAAGATAGTTAAAGGAGTGAAGACCTACCAAAGATCTAGAGCTATAAAGACAGTCAAAGGAGTGAAGACGTACCAAAAATCTAGGGCTCTTAAGACAGTTAAAGGAATGAAGACGTACCAACAATCTAGGGCTTTAAAGCCAGTTAAAGGATTGTGTAGGGTAAGGTTGTTTTGTTTAAAAAAAAAGGTCCTAACGCATTCGATAAGAATTCTAAATGAATCCCAGAGGCACGATTTAGAGAACGGTACGATTTAGACTTTCCCCTACATACCGTATCTACGAAATGCACTTTTGTAAATAACTCCTTATGTATCATTGCAACAATAAATATTTAGGTAACGATTTAACGGTGTTCCGCTTAACATTTAGAGCAATCTTTTTTTATTTTTCCGTTTATCCGAATTTATACTTATCCGCATCAGGTCTCACATCAATTCGGATAAGTTCTACTGTACTGCTAGTACTATTTCTAGAGAAAGTAAGATCCATCCATATTCAATATTCATTAATTTTTTATTTATCAATTACATCATTCATATCCCAGATACTTGATTTGTACACGTTTTTTTAAATATGTACCTACTTTCTAAACAAATCAACTCACACAAGTCAATATTATTCGTAAAAACTTGAGTAGTGAAAAAAGATTATCTGATGCAAAGAACTAAAATTGGTGAAAATGAATATACATAATTAAACTCAACAGCATTGCGAAATTCTCATATAGATGTGGGTCATTATTACTAGGGGGAAAATGAAGGAAATTTTTCGGCCGGCGCCGAAATCGAGCATTTTTCTACTGATAGCCATCAAGTGCAAATAACATTAATATTTCGTGTGTACCATACTTTGGCCGCATGAGAACGACGTTGCGTGAGATGCCGGCATTTCGACTGCTCCGTCCGACTTTGATTATAATATGCGAACGCCGAAAGTCGCGCCCTTCACGCCCTTTCGCCGGCTCGAATTCGCTTGATGAAGATCCCGATGTGCTCACTAGGCCTGAAGTTAACTCTATAGGGGAGCAAATAATGGATTAAGTCGGCCTGGAAAACTGGAAATAACGGAGATACATTGGCTCGTCCTCTTTGGGGGGTGAGAATTGTTAAAATTAACACCTAAGTTAGGTAATAACTTACCCTTATTTACACTGTCAGAAAAGATTACACAATAAGTTAATGGAATTCCAGTTGTCAGGATATAGTTAAGTAAAATCATATCTACCTATGTAAGTTTTCATAATTTTGTAAAAGTAGGTCCAACTTTGTAGAATATCTATCTGTATAGTTTGGTATAATAGGTAATTTTACTTGGGAAATTAATTTTATTTTATTAGGCGAGGTAAGTCATCAAATTTACATATCATTTTTATCTAATTATGCACATATATATATATATATATATAAGTTTATGTTTACGGTCTGTTTTCTATATATATATATATATATATATATACGTATGTATTTTATGAGTTTGGGTATTTAGACCAAAAAAAAGATGGAAACGTTTTCTAGCACGTTTTATTAATCACGCCTTATATTTCGTCACCAGTTCGTGACTTCTTCAGAGGCATCTATAAATTACACAACTATTAATATATCGTTAGAAACAGTTACTACATTATATAACTTAAAACTAATGCGAAATTACTTACAAAATGTGTGCTAAATTAACATACACCACATGTACGACAGCAAACACGGCTATCTGCCATCACACAATCATGCGTGCGCACATATCCCCGCAATGTAGAGGCGAAACAGTCTAAATATTTCTCCCTCTTACCGCTGTAATATTATAAACTTATTCTCTTCTTCTTAACTTTTTTTATACCTCTCTCCCCTCCTCTTTTCAATTTCTAATTTTGTCTTCTTAATTTATGTTTATGTATGTCAATCAAGAAACTATACATTGAGCTCATCCCTTCCATGTCTTTTTTGTAATTCATGGTGTTTTCATTTACTTGGATATAGCACATTTCTAAGAACAGTCTTCTATTCAAATTCTTTTCAGTAGCTATAATTTTTACATTTTCATAGTCAATTATGTGATTTGTGTCACTAATATGTGATGATAATGCACATGCATTAGGTTTTAATCTACTGTCACTCCTGTGTTGCGTTAGTCTGCTTTTTAACATTTGTGTCGTCATTCCAATATAATTTAAACCACATTCGCATTTTAATTCATATATTATATCGCTTCTTTCTAATTTTTTATCTTTATCTTTGAGAGTACTAAACAATAACGTCTACTGTTTTTTTGTTATAACTTGCAATCTTTATATCGTATTTTTCTGCTATCTGTTTAATCTTAGGGGTAATTTGCTCAATGTACAGTATTCTTCTGTAAGTCTCCTTTATTTGTTCTTCTGTTTTAACATTCATCTGTCTTTCATTTTCTTCTTCATTTCTAACTATTACTTTTTCTCTAGTGAAAATCATTCTCTTTAATAGTTTATATGGATACCCATTGTTTTTTAGCATTTTCTCTAGCTTTTCTAGTGACGATTTAATGTAATCTGGATGCGCAATTCTAATTATTCTACTTTTTAGAGCTGTAATTAAATTTATTTTCTGTCTTATCGGGTGATACGAATTATAATTAATTAATCTTCCTGAACTACTGGGTTTTGAGTACCATTCTAATTTTATGGTATTGTGCCTCTGAAGAAGTCACAAACTGGTGACGAAATATAAGGTATGATTAATAAAACGTGCTAGAAAACGTTTTCCCCCTTTTTTGGTTAAATACCCAAACTCATAAAATACATACGTATATATATATATATATATATATATATATATATATATATACATATATCTTTACATATAATGGTAATAAATTAAAACCATTTATATGATGTATTGATATTTATTTGTTGAACCCGTTCAGTGCTAAACGTGTAGGTATATCTTTAGGTATAGGTTAGCCAAAATTTCCCCCGCCTTATATGTACAGTGTTATTGTATTGTTGGCAATAATGCCTGCTATAATTATTATTTAAAAATTGATTCCTTTGTATGCTCCCCTCCTTGGCAGTGTTAACTGTTCAACAAATAGATACTGTTTATAACATTATACATATAAATACTAGAATAAGTGTGTGAACTGTATTAATTAAATGTTTTCTTATTGTGGCACTACTAGATATAGGTATAGGTAGCGGGCATATTTTGTTCACTGCTCTCTTATATTATCCTGTTGAACTACGTTTAAAAAATATTTATTGAAAAGCTTGGATTTGCCTATAGTTGTGAACATATTCTGTAGATAAGCTGATCAACTTCGTTGGTCTCCCAATGAGAAAATGCATGGGAGTCAGAAGATCCAATACGTGTGGATCAGAAGATAGTGGGGATATTGTTCGGGAATTTAGAATTTAGAATAGTTGAGGATCGGCACGGTACAAACAACAGTTTATTCAAGTGATGATTGGGTGCTAGAATAATAGCATGCTAGCCCACGAATGGAAAATTTGAATGCTTTAATCTGCTACCAACTCTCATGATATTTTCCTTGTCAATAAACGGCGACAAATTTACGAGTCTCGGTCCTCTTGATAATGAATTCTTGTTTTCCAATAATTGTTTCAATTCTTTCAATTTCTAACTGGGCCATAAAGACTAGCTTATCAAGTGCCCCCATCAATTCACCCACTATGAGATAGCCAATCATCCTTGATTGAAAGGGCAAATTGCTAAATCTATGGAAAGGGAATCTTTTAAAAACATGTATTTGTCTCACCAGACAAACATATGTCTTCTTTACTTCTGGTAATTCGTCTATTGGTATCACGTTACGTGGTTCTATGGTCCACTGGTTATTTGGTTCTCACAGAAAGTCAATTTTCAATCTACGCGAGGCAGTATCAGCAGGGTTCAGAGATGAATCTCGCTGACCCTGCTCAGCACAAACTGTTGTAGTACCCTACCATCTATTTTCAACCACGATAAAACGATTTGTTAATCTGTCCAGTATTTGGATGTAATAGGTGTCATGAATGATTGTTTAACAGATTCTATTCATGTTCTCAAGAATAAGGCACCGCATAACTCCACTCTTGGAATTGGTAGGATATTTACTAGGAATAGCTTCGATTTTGCACAATGCAATGCTGTTGAAATTTGTCCATATGCAGAAATGCTTTGCATGTAGATGCATGCCGCATATACCAAAACAGATGCATCGCTGAAACCTTGAAGTTCTCTATAAATGATGCGACAAGAAAAATCCTTTTTCTTCGTTACCTTGCACTTGTGTCATCTTGCTCATATGCTGTAATTCTATCTATATACTCTTGCATAATTTTCTTATAAAGTTCGTATAATTATCGAGATGCCTCAAACTTGCGTTCTAATATGTACTAGAACCTCCTTGTTGCCATTGCTCGCGAATTGCCTAGTTTGCTTGGCTCGTTCTTAAAAGGAATTTTGACATTGAATCGTCCCGTAATCTTTATCATGAAATCACATTATTTACTTTGGAAAACTGTAAAATTTCGACTCAAATCGTTCCCGATATTCTAATTCTGAGTCAAACTGGGAACCATCACACTCGATTTCTATTTGATTTTGAATCGTCTGAAAATCGGACAATAAAAGTCTATCATTCGCGTATCAAATTCTCAACTATTCTAAGTGTTCTATTGTTGGTGGTCCCGATTTACTTATGAGGTTCACAAACGTTTCTAAATTTGTTAATTTTCGTTTTGTCAACCCGCGCTGACGTCTTTGTTCGTCAGTCATTGTCAAGTACGTTTCATTTACTTTCAATCCTGTGCTAATAAACACTTGCAGGATGCCAAAAAATGTAGTGGATGCAGTTGCGTTTCGTTCTTCTAAGTGCACGTTTCCTCATGTTGTACTTTCTTGATTGGTTGAGTTGCTCTTGATTGCTTGAATCCGGCTCGAAGAACCAAAATGTTATAATTATTATTTATAACTTGATGCCTTTAACAATAACGTTTATTTCCAAAACATTTTATGCTCGTTTTTCAATGAAAACGAACAGTTTAAATCCAGAAAAACTAACAATAAGTCATGATCAATAACGTATGAAAACTTTTTAACAAAAAACTTTTGCAGTAGGTAATGAACAAATTTTTATTCAGTTTATGTAATTGCACCTAATACAAGGTGGACCAATTATTGCCCCTAAACCATAGCACCCAAGATAAGGAATGTAAACAAAAACATCAAAGTGTGCCGCTTACTATGGTTACGTTTGTTCATATTGTAACGGAACCGTAATTTGGGGAACTTATTATTGTTCCTTTAATCGGTCGTTTTATTTGGCGTGAACGTCTAGTTATTAATTGGAGGCCCATATCGTTGTGATTGTAGTAACTTCGTTCTTAGAATCAACTGCAAATTCATCTAATAAATTTATTTCGCTTTGAGCTCTGATAACTGAGAGGTAATAGGGATTA
>JAWQRP010004558.1:0-11722 GCA_033557875.1 Quadriops clusia | reverse complement strand
TACCTGGTTTCATAGTAATTGTTTCTATATTTAAAATTATTAAATATTTTACTCCAACCAGAATAATTGGACTTTTCTCTTTCGGTGTATCTACCCTCCCCCCGCTCCCGCGAGAACGCGTCACAAAGTATAACATGATAATGAAAAAAAATTATACAATTTTGTATTACGTAGGTACTTAAAAAAGTGTTGCATTTATTACTAAAAATTTTAAGTTTTTTTTATCAAAATAAAATTGATAACGTAATGTTACAAAATTTATTCGTAAATCATTTAATACACATTTATACTTACTATTACAACACTTATTTCTAAATTTAAAACTCTACTTTATATTTCAGAGAAATAGTGGAAATATCAGAATGAGTAATAACGTAATCTTCCAAATTTCAGAACAAAAAAATATACGTGATAGGTATGGACATCCCAAGTAGCACAAATAGTTATATATTTGCCGGGAAAACGTTTTCTCGACAATTTAATAAACTAGAAGTTTTATATAAAATGTCTGGAAAACGTTTATTCGACCCTTATATAACGCTTATACACCCCAAATAGGGGAAGGATATAAAGTAATCTTATTAAATATATTAAAGTAATACAAAAAGTTATATAATTACTGAGAAAAGGTTTTCTCAACAATTTAATAAACCAGAAGTTTTATAAAAATGTCTTAAAAACGTTTATTCGGCTCTTTTACAACCTTTATACACCGAAAATAGGCGCAGGATATAAAGGTGTTTTACCATATTAAAGTATATCTTAACACATTTATAAAAACATTTTGAGTTTGATAGGTATCCTGCTGTTACTTCCATATAACAATTTTTATTTATAATGGCAATCTTAATATCTTTTATAAGACACATTTCCATCTTTCGAAATAATTTGGCAAACTTTATATAACTTTTCACTCTTGTAGAAGTTGTACTGTCGTTTATAACCTTACTTTTTGAATTTTTATTTGATTTACGAATAAACTAACATAACTTTGAAATGCGCCTTTAAAACGCATATATATCTTATTGTAAATATTGCATACATATTATTTATCACCAAACATGTTATTGAAGTATATTAATCAACTAATTGTCATATCACTCTAAAAACTTCATTCCGCAGCCTAAACAATGCGTAAATTATTGTCTTTCCTCTAGACAATTCACTTATTGGGAAATAATATGTATATTGTTCAAGATGGATGCCATTCTGAACTAGATAAAGCATCGTAAAGATGTCCGCTTCATTTATAAAGTAAATTTGCAAATTTTGCAGACTTTATATATCTAATTAGCTATTTATGTTACTTTTTGGTTTTATAAAGGTTATATTAAAGTTATTTGTAAACCATTTATGAAACATATATTATTTATAACATTTTAGGCTAAACACTGCATGACATATAAGTTGTGGAATTGTTATATAAAAGGGATCATATTTATTAAAGCTCTATAACAGTGATGATGAAGCCAAAATTTTAAAAATGTTGAATTCCCATATCCATTATAAATTCCAATTACAAATCGCTTTATTTGTGGTAATTCGAAGATTTTACAAGGAACTTGCCAAAATTCTTATCTTGAGCTTTTATATATCGGCAAACAAGTTTCATTTAATCTTAATAAAATAGAACCTGGAAATTGTCAAACCAATGAAACATTTGTTAAAGCAGAATTCTAGTCGACGCCAATATTGACCATTATCCAAATTTTGCATCCAAATATTTCTTGGTGCTTTTAGAGGTGTGTTTTGGAGCAAAGTTTGATGTCGAAAAATATTAAAGTTTTTTATTAAACCATTTATAAATAAGATTTATAATATTGTTTTATAAACGCTAAAGTAGATTTGTAGTGTTGTTTTTTAAACGTTTATAACTCCATTAATAAATCATTTATAAAGTAGTTTTATAGTGTTGCTTTATAAACCTTTTTAACTCATTTATTAAACCATCTATAAAGTAGATTTATAGTGTTGTTTTATAAACGTTTTAACTCCATTAATACACCATTTATAAAGTATATTTATAGTGTTGTTTTATAAACGTTTATAACTCCATTAATAAACCATTTATAAAGTGGATTTATAGTGTTGTTTTATAAACGTTCCTAACTGTTTTATATGGTTATCATATAAACATTCCTAACTCTTTTATAAAACCTGTTTGATTTTTCGGCGCAAATATAGCTTTTTAAAAATACTTATAAAACATATATGTTTAAGTATTACCATTATAAAGTAATTATATAATATATTGCTCATATAGTTACTCCAATGTGTTACTTGGGATATAGTGATTAAGTATGGCAATATACCTATATAAAATGCCAGGAAATAATGAATATTGGCAAAAATTATTCGACAATTTAATAGTATAACAATGTAAGATAAAAACCAAAATTCATTATGTTTAATCATATTCATATTATCTATTTAAAATGATACTGTCTATCCAATTTAAACTGAATGAATCTGTCTCATTTTTATTTCAATAAAATTCCCTTTACAGCTTATTACATTTATTATTGGCTAATATTCCCCTTGAAATTTTATTTCACTTTCTCCATGCAGAAATACAATACATGTATTTTTACAACAAAAGTTGTAAACTTTCTTCATGAAAACTAATTATTATTATTATTACACGCTGACAACAGAAAACATTTTATTATTAGCTGGGAAAGTTGAAAGATAGTGGCCCTTGTTTGCCAATCCACTTTAAATTTTGGATGATCCTCATCGATTCCCATGTTAGGGCCCGAAATGCATATTTTAGAGTTTGCGCAAACCAAAAACAAACAACATAACCCGCTATTGAGCCGTGGAATAGCGACACTCGTTCCATTCGTAAAACTCTACCAATACCATGAAATGAAATATAATCCTTTCAACAGCATGAAAGAATTTGACCCAGTTTTATCTATAAGAGCCCCGACCTGGCACACAAATAAAGCAGGGTGTCTTTTATTTAACGGTGCCACACGTAATATACGATCTCCGTCTGGTTTGATTCATTCGATAAATTACCCAGTTATAGAATTAACTTTGTCAAAACCCTAGGTGCTCCCTAATGGGATCGATATGGCAAACTAACGGTTCCTTCTCTTGTATAACAGAATCAGGAAGCGATGGATTAGAAATTATAGCTTACGACGTGTTAATTTCCACATTAATTATTACATTAGGTACAGAAGATAAAATATAAAACGAACTTTGAATTTTGTACAAACCGATGGAGTCTAAATACATCCTTAAATTAGGATACGAATAATCAGTAGATTCGCAATCTGCTGAAAAATATACATTTTATGTACTTTTTACTACCGTCTGCGATTCTAAAACAGTAATAAAAGCAGCGTATCTATATCAACCAGAAAATCCTTCCAATTTTCGTATATTCTGAACTTTTATTCATCTAGGTTGTATACCCATGGCAAAGCTTTCACGTGCTTATGTTAATAATAAATAATATTAATATGTTAATAATAAATAATAATGGTATGTAATAATATAGAAACTTTTGTTTTAAAATTGGAGCATATATTAACGATCACAAGCCGTAACTGCTTAAAAAATCATCAAGACTTAAAATATTCCCTCAAAAGGATTAAATTCAGTCGTAAAAATAAACGGTTTGAAAGGACTGAAGGCGAACTTTTCGCTGAAACAGAGCTGAATGCACCAGTCTTCTTGCTTCTAAATTACAAGTTTGCATGCTACGTACCATTTAAATTAAAATATTAAGAGAGTTCTGTCCACCAGCGCAGCCTTGGAACCTGCGGAAAATAAATTAGATCAGAAAGGGATGAACTTAAAACGTGGTGCCCCGTAATGACAAACTCACTTCACTTACGGCCAACTGCTATTTATTTTGCACAAGCTTCCTCGGACGAAACAAAAACGCCATTAACTAAAGCCTGCTTTCTTAGAATTATAAGAGATCTCTCTGTTTTTGGATATAAAACCCTCTTTTCAAGATAACTTTTTATATACGCTTGTTATGTATTCTGCACTTGAAAATTTAATGCGACCTTTCTTTCCTTTTCCAGAGCGCGCTGGAGTCGTTAGCTACAATTTTCTAAAGGTGAGTGACTCTTAATACTTCTTAATTTGTCTTCTTTGTTTGGTTGTAATGTGTTTCTCTAGTATTGCACGAAGGTGCTTTTATATGTAAGTAAACTAAATTGAAAGATACAGTTGTTTTATTATTTTATACATGATACATTGTAACTATCATCAACAGTCACAAACTACCAAGGAAGTTAAAATGGTAAAAACTAACAATTAATAATAAAGGTAAGTTCATAATTCGCCCTGTTTATTCGAATGTGGTACTTAACCTGTTCTAATGTATCGTAATTATATTTGAGTAATATTTATTCCTGGGCAGGCTTTCAAATTAAATTAGGATCTGACCTGAGAGAAACCTTAATTTTCAACGTGGATTTGTAAAGTTGCTCCTCACGTAAGGAGGAACCGGTAAAAACGCCATTTTACGACCAACTCCTATGTCGTGTTGAAAAATTAATATTGTGTGGTGTGCGGCTATGGTGTAAAAGTAAATATTGAGACCCAGGTTAGTTTTTATTGATACTACCCGACTTGCGCATAGTGCATGTTCCCATTATGTTTTGCAAACTTGGCACTTGTCTGTTGAGATGTACGCACACAAAGGCACCCAACTTCGCGCAAGCGATGCTGAAGTTCTCCAATTGTGTAAATGTATTTGATATTGATTTTATTCCAAACAGATGTGTTTAGGGAGCATTGTTAATGCTAACAATATACGTACCTACTCCGAACGAGACTATTATCTCGATTACTCGGAAGACAAATTTTTTATGTCCCCTCCACGAATCAATTCCAACAGCTTCGTTCAAAATAATTATTAGTTAAGTACAACATTAAATACTCATTTAGTATAAAATAATTTCAGTTAGAAATACAATACAATTTTCAACGTATAGGAATACGGTGATACTTTGAAATTGTATTGAATTCCCACTGCTAAGAAAATGTGTCAAGTTGTTCTCCTAAACAATGAAGAGAATGTTTCCAAAGTTTCTGTGTGTACCCATCCATCCAAGCGATAAGTTATTTAAAGGTATTAACATATCTGACAGGCGATACATGAAAGTCTAAGATAACAATATTGCTACTTTAACGATATTGACTTCAGCCCACGTATTCAAATGTCACTTTTCAGTAGTGAAAAGTTGGGAACTTTGTTATAGTAAGTGGAGTTGTTAAAAACTTCCATTTGTTCTCGCGATAGGTTTGTTCACATTTCAACGCACGTGCTCGGCGTTTCTGTACATACAAACTAATTATTTTTGGTTTATTATGTTACCCTTCTATTATGTAATAATTTACAGTCACGAAGGCAGTAATATGAATACAACAATTGGGACTACTCATGAAATATTCTATATGTACTAACTCACGGTTCCTATTAATTTTCTACGATCATTTCCATCCTTTAAATTTAATTAATCATTTGGGTTCGTGGTAGGTAGGTAAATGTTCTGTGAATATACTATATGCATAGCAACGGTTATCTAATGATCGTTTATGAACAAACATTACCACTGCCTGCATCTAAATTGTTCTTAATTAATGTTTTATTTGAATTTAATTATAACTTTGAATTAGATAGTGGTCGTAAATCTTCCTTCAAGCTCAAGAGCTTCACTATAATGCATAAGCCAAGTTATGAAAATTTAAGCACATTACATGTGGGTGTAATTCTGTGGCATGTATCCAGTTCCTGACTAATAGTTCGTGGCTCGTAGTTATAGTTTACCAATGTAAGTGGGCTTGAAAGACATTGACAACTTTAATACTTCGATACTTTGCAAACGAATTCACCGGTGCGGAAGTTAAATGAATATTACTTTATCTTTATGGAACGATTTCAAGTGCTTCAAACGGTTCTTCAACTCTAAAAAGCTTTCTATGAAAGTAGTGTTATTCCATTCAGAAGCAATGCCTTTGGTTATTGGCGATCGCTGAACTCGAGACTACAAAGGCGGCTACAAAAAAACACCCTTATAAAAACTGACATTAAGACTCATTAAGGATCTCCAAATTCTATGTTAAAATAATTTACAATGTTAAAAATATTATGTGTTTTTGATGATCGGGAAACGTTTCTCCGGCAGTTTTTCCACTAACCATAAAATTTTCGTATTATCTACCTAACAAAGTATCACATATATGAGGAAATAAAATATAAATTATCTTACTTTTATGGTCATTAATATTCAGGTTTTGTTGAAAAAAGGCAAAGGCGGTATACAACTTAATCCATAAAAGTAGAACCATAACATTTTTATCACTGGAGCATTCAGCACAGAGACAGAGCTGTAAAATTTAGCTGCCTATAACGTTCAACATGGAAAAATAAAAATTTTACATGCCACATTATAGTTTGCCTGGAGTCACAAGAAATTCTGTAAATTATTATGGATGTTAAAAAGAATTGGCCATAGTGCTCGACAATTGCCTTCGATGGTTTATTCGGTATAAGTTATAAATCTCAAAAACATCTTGCGAAAGAATAAGTTTCTTTTTTATTCGGCATTTATGGCGCCATCAAAATAAAACCAAGTACGATGATAATAGCGTTTACAATTACATAATTCCACAGATAATATGTGGTAATTCAAGGAATCGGTTGTAAATTGAAATTCAATGCATCTCGCCTTACAACTAATTCCAGAAACCAATTTTATTTTGGTATGTTTTCTGTTATTTTGAGGGAACTTTAGCGTCGCGCGGAATACAAATTGTGACAGTGAACCATTAGTATTCGTTATTACGAGCTCGGGCACCATGCACCAGTAAACATAATCACGGTGTAATACGGAACACCGAATAACCTATCATTGCAGATAGAACGTGCATTTTAAATAACGCTTTTTGCACTCAAACCCATACGAATTATCGGCAAAGCTCGGTAATTGATGGGTCTATCAACTTGATCTAGTATATATGTAGTATTGTGTTCCGATGGATTTGACAGGACCGTTACTTTTATTGTACTTTAAAACCGAGTTTGCCGATTGAATTAATTCGATGACTAGACAAATTTTATGACCGAAATTTCCTGGCCATTAGTGGGGAAACGAGTCCGTGAGTAAAAGTTTTCTCAACGGGAAAGCTTTTTTAAAGGGTCGGTTCAGAATTACAGGAAGTCTGTGTTTTAATTCATAAGGGCTGTTGAGGCCCAGGCACATTTTCCCGCTTACACAATACCGCACATACGAATGTACAGAACTTGAGGAACTTTGAATGTAACGCATGTTTAACTAAGAGAGTACAATACCCTTGATCTGTTAATAATTTAGACAGGTGCTAGCCCTTGTGGATTATAATGTCGTGGTGAATTAAACTAATTTCCACCACTCCAAGCAGTGAAGTGTAAATGAATATTTGAAACTGTACGTCTTTGACCATAACCGTGGATAATATATTATTAACAAAGGGACTACCAATTGTTTCTGCTCTTCGGGCACTCAGTACATGAATAGAGGAGATATTATATAGTTGTGTAACTCCTGACAATGAAATTTCGTCCGTGTCCTCTGTTGGAGTTGGTTGAATTAAAACGAAAAAAAAAGTCCAAAGACGGCGTTTTATGCGAAATAACTAAGTGAGCACAGTTGATTGCTAATAAATACCGTTTTAATGTATTATTCACATGTTTACCCATTGTTCTAAATTGCAGTGAATGAAGGCCGAAAGGGGGACGAAGCGTTTTTTGTTTTCTTCGGTGTTATCAATATTTTTTTTCGCGTAATAGGATATCCTCCGGTTTAAATAACCGAATTGTGTCCACGGTATTCTACAATTCAATTTTATTTCACTATAAAGGGGATGCTGGAAGACTATTTTTGGGAAGGTTTAGAATTTGATATCCTTTTGAAACACTAGCCATTTTAAGAACAGTGAATAAAATGAAATACAATTCGACCCTTTCTGATAACGCAATCATTATTTAAACTAAATTTACTTCTGTTGATCATCTACCTTCGAAAACTACCTACATTTACACCTCCTTCTCCGGCGTAATTTAATTAAATGACCATCAAATATCCATAAAGCTGAAAATAAAAATATGAGGAATTAATAACGGAGCGTTTTTGTACGTCTGCTCTGGCGAGCGATGTGAGCTCGTTTTTACATCTCAATGTATGAAGGATTTTCTACGACATGGATTACATGCAAAAAACTTCATAATACATATTTAGAGCGCGTTGTGAGTCTTATTATATCCTCGCTACCTGTCATCGTGTCTACCTCTTCGCACTCTGCGGCGTAAAAAACTTTCCCAAGTTAACATGGATATCAGAGCAAACTGCCACCATATAAGTTCCAAGTTTGACAGGTCAATATTTTATGTGATGGCATTAGCCCTGGAGAGGTGATACTTGTATTGATGCGCCAGAATGATGGCGTATAGTAATATGGCCGAGGCGGATACAGTGGTACTAAATCTAAACCGCTAATCCGCTATAAACAAGCCGGTGGTCGAAGCCAACCAGGATGAACTTCCATATAACCTCAGCATTATGGGATGATATGATAAATCGCGGTCTTCCAGTGTTGTACAACATAATAGTTGTATTGCATCACATGTAAGTGCTTCCGCATGAATCTGACACTGCCAAATATATAAATTTCATACTTTGTTTGTACCAACGGATTTTATATTAAATGATTTTGAGTGAAAATGGGGTTCTATTATAAAAATGCTAATATTTTAAATAATTTGTGTACCATTTCTTGTTTTATGCGACTTGTCACATGTTCAGCTTGGGGTTCTAGCGTTTTACTATAATATTAAGTATAGTGTATGTGACAAACATTGATTAATAATAATTTAAACAAACCTAGGAAAATATAGATAAAAACTAAATATAATATAACGTTCAATAGACATCCAATGAATATCTTATTTAGGTTTCCAATCTACTTGATATTTGATACTTTTTCAAACTAGTATATTCATCATCTAGATTTTATCATTGTTAATATTAATGATATATTCCTTTTCGTCTTCGAGTATCCCGAAGTTTTTCTTATAAGTCCCTGAAAGTTCGTTGATCTGTTAGTGACTTGTAGTTACATTTTTATAGGTATTTTATAATCTTGTACTTATGTATAAATATACAAATTAAATTCTTGCGTAATATAGTCCTATTAATAATGAAATAATATATTACCTTATTTTCCAATACCTGGAATATACCTACAACATACAAATGAATTTTTAATTAAAATAAACAAACAAACACTTTTATAAAATGTATCGTTATTGTAAATTCAATTATAATTCAATTGTAAAATAAATATTCTCTGATGAAGCGGTCGGCGAAAGTCACATAACTAGTAATAATTATATATGTGAAGTTCCAGGTCAGGATGGTAGATATTTAAAAGAAAAGAAGGCACTGTTCCTGACTAATTTATTTTGTTCAGAAGTCGACCGATTTCGTCCGGCTAGGACATCCTCAGGCCTCTAAAATACATGCTCATCCAGATAAATATATATAAAATTATATAAAACAATCATAAAAGTACAGAAGTGGGATGTTAAGTTATATATTGTAATAAAATAAAATAAATCTTACTTGTAGTCAAATTATTAAACGTGTGGAAACAGCACATCGGTCGTCATTATTCGTAGAACAATAAAACAATAAAAATAAAAAATAGTAATAATTGTACTAAATCCGTTCCTTCGATTGCGTTTTGTCATAATAGCAAAGGAGAACATGAAGCTCGATCAAAAAATTGCCGAATATATTTGAAGGTTTAGGAATCAAAAAAAGCAGCTTTCACGAATGCCAATCTCTCCTACCCGAAGTGACAAGGAACTGTTTCTCTCTCATAATGAACAATTTTGAATATTGTCCTCTTCCTGAATCGTCTTCCTCCAAATCCATTATTAAGAATATTATCACAATTCGTAAACCTCTCGCTTTGATCGGCTTGATGGTGGGGGAGGTTCTGCTATTTTTATTAAAAATCATATTTCCTTCAAACTTATTGACTTTACTCAGGTAATAAATGATCTCTTGCCGAGCTGTCGCATCGTTATTGATCATCCTCGTTCTCTTTCTAGTATTTCAATGTACGTCTCCCCTAATTACTTAATTGCTCAGAATGTGTGGGTTATGATATTACAAAACATTTCTGATGACCTTGTTCTGGGAGGCGATTTAAATATCAAGAATCGTGCTTGGGGATGTGAATATAATGAGTTCCGTGATAGTATTTTATAATGCATTGATAACTATAATCTTGTTCTTATGAATGATGGTTCTCCTACCTTGTTATCTCGACCTTGTCGCCTCAGTTTGCTCCTGATATAACGATATGCTCACCTACTATTCCTCCTTTCTTTTCCACCAATTATGATCCCTATTCCGACTCTTCTCCTAGCGTAGATGGTATTATATTTAGCACAATATATTATCTTCCCAAAAATGCTAAAATCGCCTTATTATTTATTTACAATTAGATCTGGTCTTCGCCTAATTGGATTTCAGTTTTGAATTTACAAATTATAGTTCCCATCCTTAAGAATGGCAGAGACCCCTCCTTGCTACATCTTATAGACCAATATGTAAAATTTACAAATTTAAAACCTTCGATAGTCTCTGATCATGTTCTTCAACTATTGCATACACCATAAGAGGCAACTTTTGACAACAAAGCCCTGGGGAAGCCACAAGTCTGTGGCGAAACCGGTAGGTAGCCTTGTGTAAAATAAATTTAGTCAAGAAAGTACAAGAAACTTTTATTTCTTCAAATTTATCGTAATATTATTTATTGGTTTTCTAAATTTGTTAGAGATAAAATTGCCATTTTCTAACATTTCCTCTTCTAAAGGAGCATTATATTTCCAATACAATTCGATTATCTTTTCTAATTCTTGATTCAAAAAGTGCTCCTTTAACAGAAAAGAAATGATCCAGATCTGTAAAATAAGACTCAATCATGATAGTTTTCCGCAACATCTTTCCAAAATTAAAGTTATTTGTTCTCTCTTTTGTGATTGCAAGTTTAAAACTGAAGCATCCATCCATCATTTAATTGAAGATTTTATTAAATTACATTTTGCATATATAAACAATAATAAATGAAGAATTTTTACATCATTCTATAGCTAAACTTAAAATTAATATAAATTGCCAAATATAGATTTCGTTGGATGGTTGTAAAAACTTTGGATTAAATTGTTTGAGTAGTTTGCACGTTGTAATTATTAGGTTTATACAGCGTGGTCCACCTAAGACGTTCACTTTGAATTATAGCGTTATTATCAAATTTAGAATAATAAAAGTTGCAAGATTTACTCAGCACCAAAAAACGCTAGTAGTGTTTTGTTTTCCCACGCATAGTTTTTGCGCAAGAGCACTTGGATCCATAAAGGTGATGATGAAGACGAATGTTTTTACATATTTTAAATCGGCAAGTAATTCTGCATACAACGGTATAAACATCTCTGCAAAAAAATGGCGGATGGATGAAAAACATTTTGTTGTTATTGTGGCTTTATTTACCAAGTTAGGGCAATGAACTTTCCCACGCCGCACAGTGGGGAAAAATGGCCAAAAAACGGAAAAAATTCTATATCTCGAGAACGGATTGTCCTATCAATCTGAGAATGGTCTCATTCGATTTAGGATAAAAAAATACATAAGTTACATATATT
>JAWQRP010004557.1:0-11727 GCA_033557875.1 Quadriops clusia | reverse complement strand
TTCGACGTCCAATAAAAAAATACTTAACAGCTTTTCTATTCACACACACACACAGGTAGGTAACCGGCCGGTCTCGTTTCGGCAGTTGCATTGAGCGAATTTCAACCTTAAGAGCCTCCCCCTCTGATGCGAAGATAGATGGACACCCTGTACAAGAGGTATATGAGTGTTATTACTATAACGAAGGTGTATAAAGATTATGCTCATATACGAAAGTTCAGCCCCACGGTACAATTATTTATTTTATTTCGCTGGTGAAAAATTTTTCCACGGGGAGCAACTTGCAACTGTGGAAAAGTAGAAAAAGATAGTAATAACATAAATTTACTCTACCAAAAAAGATAGCTACAAATAACTCCTGATGATGGTAAATTGACATGAGCCATATTTAAAAAAAAAATATGCACAACATAAGAAGAAGGAACTATTTTAGGTTAAAAGTATAAATCCTTCAATCGCGAGGTCGCCTGATGCGCCGCACTGTGCTTTGTAAAAATAACATTTATTTAGCCTTTAATAATAATAAAATCTATTAACAAAGTCGCTATTTGGATAGCAACCAAACACAAACTCCCTCTCTTATTGACTAGGGCAGATGGATTCTGCAACAATATGCTCATCTCAGGAGCCGAATCCGGCCGATCGTCCGCAGTCGCTTAGAATGTTCTCACCGTATGCATTTAATCTGCAGACCGCTGTACAGTGAGACTGACCAAGCATGCTTCTTACTGCAAGTTTCTAAATTTTTAATACTTGTCCATCCTAGACATGACGTTAATGGATGAAATTCAAAGAAATAATTGACAGGCAAAGAGAGATGATGGGATTATACTAGCTTCTACAGTCAGACCTATAATACGTAGAGTAAACGCAAATAGAAAAGTGTGAGGTGACGTCATAACTATCCGCCCCAAAAATCATTAGCGCTCCTAAAAGAAAGAAAAGAATACAGAAATTTTAACATATTTTAATTCCTACATTCATCAACATAACATAATCTTAAAAATTTGATATATTATTGCAAATTGTAGAAGTACCAATTATTTTTGTCTCAGATAGTGATGACGTCACCTCTCTATTTGCGTTTACTCTAAGCATCTCTAGTCGATGCCTATAGGGGCTTATAAGTGACAAAGATTGACAAGTATTCACTGTGCTCGCGCCCTTATTAGAACCATTAATTAATCAGTGTATCAAAGGGAATATAACTCAAATAATGAAATAACTTATTAAATATATATGTCTAATTATTAATTTAATTAATCCAAAAACAATTAAGTTTTCATTAACACATTTGTAGCGTCTTCAGTGCTTCAGGAACACGTAAATTCTTTTAATTTTTACATACATGTACATGTTCTTGTTCGTGCCCACATCTGTGAGTTTAATGAGCTTTTCTGTAGATTAAAAGAATTTTCTTGAATTGTATTGCCCCTGATACACATTAATTTCCTTCCAATATTATTCCTTATTTTGAATTAACATTTTAAATCCCAATCTTGACTCTATGACGTATCAAATTCATTTCCCATCCGGTGAATCACAATGGCAACCAAACAGACCGTATGATGGTTATGGAAATCTTAAAGTAAATTTAATTCGTAAAAATTACTCCTAGTATGTTACAGTATAAATCTGTAAGGTTTGCAATAAAAGAAAAATTTAATTCCTGTTTCAACATTGGAAAACATTCTCAACAATGGGTTACTACAGGTTTGCATATACAGGGTGTTCGGATTGAAATGTTTCATAAGAAATCCGGCGGTCTTTGATCTTCAAAGAGGCGGCAAAGATGCGACAAAGAAGCCGCAGTTTTTATGAAACATTCCAAAAAGAACACGTGGTATTTGCAAATCAAAGCGGATAACTTTAATTTTATAGGACCTCGTCGTAATAATTTATGTGCAGACCTGTATCAAGGTATTGGCTGATCAGTTAAATGCTGTTGAATAGGTAGATTACAGGTGTTTGAGAACCTTAAAAAAATCTTTGAATTCTGAGGACAACCATAATATATTTCGCATTAAGTGAAATATACAAGCAAGTATTACAAGCAAATCTGTGAATATTTCGGTTCTTCTTGCAGAAATAAAATTTAGATTTTCTAATGTACACACGCAGTACATGTTTTTAAAATAATTTTATTTGTTCATATTACACTTTTTTGGTGAACTGAGTTCTTTTTTCAGTTTTTTTGTGCCTGCAATATTTACGTACTAATGAATTTTTGCCTATGTTTGAGACTTATACATTGTATATTAGTTACATACCAATAGCGATTGAAATATATTTTCAGTATTATTTTCTTTCATATATTTTTAAGTACGAAATGCATAAACGTAATGCTATCATTATAACGTAATAATATATTTAATGATCGCATATTACATATGTACAAACCATGTCGTTTTAGTCAGGTACGAATAAATCCAGCCTATTAATGAGCGTTCGCAGAAAAGCGGACGAATAAATTCGCCATTTAATTTATTTCGCACTTAATGGACTTAGGCAGCAATAAATGTGTCAGAAAATCATATTCGGCCGCGTAAAAATAAAAATAAATTGCGACGCTTTCTTCTTACCTATGTGCATGCGTGTCATTGGTACTCCTATATTTATATCTCTGAGGTGTTAAGTTGGAAGTTTGTTGGTACATCGGTATTACTCTTTATTACCTCTAAAATATAATCTAACGGATTTCCGCAGATTTTACTATATTGCTAATTATATCGGCGTTGCCAAAACTCATTTATAAGTTTCCTGTTTGTGCTAGGGACAAACAAATGTATATTACTCCGTTATTATTTTCAATTTCCCTTAAGGGAACAATAAATCACGTGTATAGTTGCTTATATGACAATTTTTGGATGGTTAAAGTGTGCTAGTAGTCAATCGTTAACGAGTTATTAAAAAAAACACGTTTTTTTACGAATTAAAAAACAGTAACCAATTATAATATTTTGCAACGGCCCAATTCAAGTTGAGAGTGCTTATAGGAAGCAGTAAAGTCGAAGTCCAAGAACCTGTGTATTAAGTACTGAGGCAACGGGGCCGGTAGATTAGCCCGGACGCCCCCGGGGTTAGAGGTTATCTGCATTCGATGAGGTCTGTTGAAAGAAACATTGACGTCACCCCGTAACCTCGATCTCGTATATACCCAAGTTGTTTGTCTTGTGGCGATATACTCATAGTCGTTACACTTCTTTGAATTATTAATACACAATTATCAAATATTTTGTGTTGAACTCCATCCTGCAAGGGAATAATTTTTATGCGATTAGTATTTATAGATAAATTTATGTTTCATTTGTATTGAATCAATATGCGTGCTTTTATTATTATGATTCACTGACATCGCCTTTGTCTTCATGATATAAGAGCAACATATTTTACATCCCTTATTAAATGTAGGCAATTTATAAGTGAATTGATCATAAAAGGCAATGCATTAGGGTTACCTCTCCGCGGATACAACTGCTTACGTTAGCTTAATGTCCTTAATCACGTGCAAAACGGGTAGCTACAGGTAAACAAACACATAACTCAACCAATAAATTATAGTTCCTCTAATTATATCTCTCACCTATGCTCATATTAGTAGGGACGGGAAGTAGGGGACAGAGAGGAATTGGAGATGATCTTGTGAACATATTAAATGGTCCACGTGTATAAGTCAAGACGCAGTAGCAATTGGCAGTCTGGACTAATAATTTGCCTGGTGCAAATAAATCCCCGTTAACGCGTTGGGATTACTCTAATTAAAATCACGTGTCGTTAATGTCTGCCTCTGAACATCTTCCCGTGCTTTAGATATAGTAAAGTTTGAGGAATCTATGGAGTGTGGAGGTAGATGCAGGAAGAACGTATCTCTACAATCTTAAATTCTAGGTTTCTGTTAGTAGCTGCTTTTGATAAATTGATGTGAGTAACCGTGAAGGTTCATTGCTGACGCCGGCGAGTCGCATCATCGGCGATTACCGCAGTGAGAGCGCCAGTATTTATGAACGATTTGAGAAATACATAAAAGCGAAAAATTCACAATATCAGTCTTCGAACGCTAACATTTTTATTTATTTTTTATTTCCTTCCGTAATCAATCCAGGACACATACTTATTAAGTGCTAGTTAGAGGGTAGCGACAGAATATTTTTAATAGTCCCTCGCCTGATCGCAGTAGTCCTTTTATCCCGGCGGTGGGACTTGAAGTTTGCTGACTTTGCTGAATTATTCGTATCTCCTTGCCTTTGTGAGTTTTCCCCCGGCCTCTTAATGACTTCCAGGTGTTCAGGGATTTATGCTTATTAACGGAATTCTATACCTACACGAACCTTCCCTTTACTCACTTTTCACTTCATTTTCTACCTAACGGCCTTTACAATGTGTTATTAATTTGGAAGTTATTTCGTCACAAGGTGCGCTCCTTGTAATTCATAAATGATAGAGCGCGCGGAGGTGCTTAACATTCATTACGAAAATTTATTTTTGGCTCGTGACCAACGAGAGTAATGGCTTGGTTTCTCGGAAAATCGCCCCGAGTAGTTATATTTAACATTTAATTGAGAATACCTGTAAGATAATTAACAAATTTGTTGTGCGTAATAAGGTGCATTACGTTTATTAAGACTGCGAGAATTAACGTACAGATGTTACAAGTCTTGGTAGTATATCAACGTGGAAATTTTGATTGTCTTAATCCAGCTCCGCATTATGGCTAATTTAGCGTTGCTTATTACATGACAGTCGACTTGTTACTTTAATTGAGAAAACAAGTGATTAACCTCCCGCTGCGTGTAAGAGCAGGGTAACAGATGAAAATAAATATTTTTCGCAATTCACCTCATGAACGGCATTAAGAAATTAGAAGCTCAATTCTGTGGCGGTACGCGCTTGCGATCCCACGTTTGTTAGCGTTCAGTTAGTTCAATTTGAAGTATGGGGGTAGATAGTGATCAGTAATCAGGTATTGTCTGCTCTCGGCACCGTCAATTGGCAGTTCTTTTAAAAGAGAGATGAAAATACTGCAGTGAACTTACTTTCAGTTGCTGCTTTGGAAAATAAATATTTTAACAAAGGTGACATTACAATTCATTTTTTAAGAATACAAACATTTATTTTACGTAGATACATTAAACAACATGTACGGCTAATTTTAGAGATATATTTGTAAAATATACTTTTCTCAAAGTTACAAATCAATTTAATTTCCTGCACATATCTTCGTTTGATTTCACCGGAACTTGCCGAAGATTTTGCGTTTCAAGGGTAGAAGTCTAAAAGTTTTCCTCATTTTTATTTAATGGCGGTAGGTGAACTGGAGTCGCAGAGTGCAGATGAGAAATGCGGAGAGGCGACTGTTTTAATACATTTCGATCGACATCTAGACCACGTGAACCGTCGACCGGCTTCATTATTTATAGTTGATTGCATTTTAATTTGCCGGTTCAAAGCGTTGTACTTCATGGAATCAATGTAAGGGAAAAATATAAATTAAGGTCGTCATTATCATTTTTAATTTGTGTGTAGTTATCGGCGTTGTTGCCTCAGATATCCACCCACGTCGCATTGTTTTGGCCTTTCACGTGCACATTTTACTTACAGAAGCACATTCAACCAAAAAAGTGCACTTCCTACTATATGCGTCATAGTCCTGAATAAATACTAATCCCGTCATTAGCATAACAATGACACGTTAATAACAACTTTAACACGGGGATGAAGCGTGACAATTGCTCACACTAAGGGTAGCCTGTAATCTGTCCACGCAGCTGATCTAAAATCCCTTTCGTAGACAGGGGTGCATATATGAAAACCGTTTTTATGTTATTAACCTTGGTTTCCTGCGGGATATTCTCTATTTTTTTCAGGAGATTATATGAAAACATTTTTATTCTTTCTCAAACGGAATTGCAAAATCTAGGTATGCACGTATTGAAAACTTGAGATCTTGATTCTCTCTACAAGTGAAAGCGATAAATTTTTATTGATCCAAAGTTCTTTCCAGAGAGAAATGAATTAAAGCCACCCCTTATATCAGCGGCAACGAAAAGGCAGCATGTAATTTGTTCTGCCTGGCTGCAAGTTTTGTGTATCGAAAATTGCAACAATAATAAGCAGAATAACTGAATAACAAAGCTTCTATAGGGTTCATGAACCATGATAATCTGAATTTGTAATTTAAGTAATATCGAATTGAACATCTCTTTCCCCTGTTGTGTGCTTTGGCTTACCTAGCGAAGTCCCTCTTTCGTTCAGTCAATCATTTAACGTAGGTAATGGGTCCGGCTAACCGCCTTTATCAAATTGCAAAGAGCTCTTTTATAAAATCCGATCAGTCCGCTGGAGCACGGGGATAGATCGCTTATCCAGGTCTATTCTCAAATCGTGCCAGGTTAGGGTGGCGGCAGCACTATTGCCATTCGAGGGGCCACACAGGGCAATCATTTTAAGGCGAGCTGTATACCCTTATATATTGTATGTAACATGTATATAAAAAGACAGTCTAGTTTCTTTATAATATAATTTACCAGAAATATGTCTTATTTACAAGGTTTTACGACATATACATAGAAACTATATATAGGTCAATAAGAGTACATTGATAGTAAAATATTTAATCCACCAGCAATTAAAGAAAAACACAACGTCACGTCGCTATATCATTCGAACTTTTGACTTTCACATTAGTCACGCTGGCGTACAGACTTGTGCAGTAAGCGTTTTTGACCTCCCGTTCTTGCATTCGATAGTTAAATAATACGCCTTGTGTTACCTTATAATACCTTCCGATCTTAATAAAAATGTGCATGCCAACGAAAAAGGTGTGCTCACGTTGCGAATCGCATCTCGCTTACGTTGATGTATACGGGGAAGCGATAACGAGAGGCGTGGGATTTTATCTCACCTGTTATAAATGTTCTGCAGCTGTGTTTTGACTACGTGAAATAGACGGGGGATTTTATAAAAATAAACCTAAATCCATAAAATAAGGCGCTGAGAGTTTTATTTTACGAAATGTTTACTTTCTTTGCCACCTACCGTTTCAGCATGCATCGTCGATGAAAACCATCAGTACTCTAAAACCACAATATTTATAAGACTGCTATTCTCGCGCACCTGATACAACAATTTCAGGTGAAATTTATTACTAGTACATATATCCACACGAATGCATGTTTCCACGTTATGTGTGTATGTAACACATGTCTGCAGTGGAAAATAGGCCAGTCATCATTGCATAAAAAATTACACAAAATGTCGAGTAACAAAGCTTCGTTATGTGGATAAAGTGAATGAATAATGCATGAAGGTTCCGCGACTTAAACGTTAAATCTGAGTTGATTAAAAACGCTGAAAACAAATCCGATTCTCAGTTAATAATGATTTAGTTGGAGTTTCAAAAACATCGCAATTACGTTGATTGAAAAATTCAATGAAATTTATCCAGGCAAATGACGCAGAACAAGAAAATGTCACGATAGTCCAAGGTAACAATGTTTTCGTTTGATAAGAGAAGCGGATTTAAGAGGACGTCCATTAACGAACATTATTCGGAAATTTTACCGAACTTCTCTGCATTTTAAAAGGTGAAAGTCTCCGCTTTTTTAAAGGTATTTGACGTCTAAGAGCAATTATTCCGCTTTGCAAGATAATACTCTTATGTAATTCAATAATGAGTAAAGCTACGGAGTATATAGCCACGGTCTCACGAACACGTGTAAATAAGTAGTTAATATCACTTTGTGGAATTTTAAAATATTTTGTAATTAATGTAAAAACATGTTTACTACTAATCTGTCTGTAAATATTTATGCTATGGAAAATTTCGTACGTTTGTAGATATTGTATGATAATGACTAACTAAATTTTTTCTTTGTTACAGGTAACCTGCGTGACATTTAATCAAATGGGAAATGACTGTGAAAATACATACCCATGCGTTCACGTCGATTCTACCGCCGGATGAGCATGTGAGAAATTTACATAGATATTGAGTTTCAATATGGGGAGAAGCAACTACAGCAATTTTTCCTCAATTCCGTCTCCTTCTTCCACGCATCTGGCAAGCATTTTCCTTTTCACTTAACATATGTCATTTTCCGAGTAAAATTTTAAAAAACAGTAATAGGTATGTAAATTAACTTTGTTGAAATGAAGGTTTGGTTCCTGGTATTAATTATATACGCGAGTTAAGTACCATAAATCTTGAAGAATTTATAGGAAAGGTAGTAATATATCATACGTTTCCTAATTAGTAAGAACTCTGAGACCACAGCCATATTGTCACCTTGAGTCATCTTCCATATGGAGGAGAGTTATCTGCTTTGCGCTGGCTGAACGTACATTATACGGTTTTTATCGCCCAGGAATTAGTAATGGCACACATTTGTACCACCTGCAATTTGCCAGGGTCGAAAAGCAATTAGTGTTTTTGCGTATCTCACGTTCGGGTGTTTAATTACGTGTGCTAGCTAGCGCGATGCCGACTGCTGCTGGGGATGAAGCTCATCGCTGATTTATTATTAGCGGGTCAGCTGGGTGGCCACCCGTGTATGTTTCCCTGTATGTGTGCTTTGCACACCAGCGAGGTAAAAACTCCCTGTACTTAAATTTGAATTAATATTTTCCCTGTTATTGGCCAGAAATCGGCGGCTACACTTTCACACCCCGGAATTGCTCTGTCACCAAGAACCATGAATAATTTTTCAGAAATTTCCACGGCGTGTTTTAAAAAATCTGAGCGATACACACTTATTTAAAAATTAACGGAATTAAAATGTTTTCTTTGGTTCTAATAAATGTTAAAAGTATTTGGCTTGTGCATGGGTTTATACATTTTAAAAATTTGCTTTGTTGCATTGTTGGTTTGCAATTAATCAGTAGACATTTGAAATTGCACGAAAACATTGCGGTTTTGAGTCGTGGATATTTTAAACTGTCAGTGGTACGTTGCAACAATGTCCACCGATATAATTTGAAAAAATTAATAAATCAAAATCAGTTCTGAATTTATAAAGTTTCCTGACAAGTTTCATATTCATCGACCATGTTAACATTTAAGCAAACATTAACTTTCAAAGTGACCACTAAATTGGCACCGGCAAAGAGCAGCACGAAGACTTGAGCACTTAAAAGTGATAAATATGTAAGTCGTGAATGTGTATTTTCAACTAATCGCTGCATCCATCACCGAGACTTCTATAAATATTTCGCTCCATGTGTTGACTTACATATCCGTTTTGCGACGCCACACCTGGCCCTGGATATTAGCAAACCGATTTACCTGGCTCCCTTCTGCGTCTCGATCCTCAGATTTGCATGCACCACATGTGCTTCAGAAGCACTTATACCTCTCGCGTTTTATCGTCGGCCTCGGAGCACGCATTGAGAGGGCGTTCTTAGTGCAGGAATTATGACAACTTGGTCAAAAATAGCACTCAGGTGAGACTAGGTGCACGCACTGCTTGAAAGTCTGTTGGTGGGTAGAGGCATGCGGCCTTTTCCATAATTATTCACATTTATTTATTTTTAAATTTTCTTCTCATTTTTGAGGACGAAGTAGAAAGTTATGAAGAAAGTTACGGTCGATACAGGAACGAAATGGGAATTTGGATAGAATATTCAAATAAGAATATAATGTTACACTGCTAGTAGTCTTATTTACGTTGCATTAGTACGGTTATATACTTATAGTATGTAAGGTGTCCTGCAATTTTTAATAAGGAGTGAGGTTCATGATCTATTTTGGTGATATTTTCATCCAAATTCTCCCTAGGAGTTATGAATTTCGATACACGGAATTCTAGTTGTTTTGGCCAGTTAGAAACTGAGGTATTCATTCAGTGGTGTGGGAAAACAATAACTTAAGTACATTTTTCAGCACGATTGAAAATTTGTATGAAAAGAAATTAATCATTCTTAAATCCTCGTTTACTACATATTGTATTTTGTGCCAACTTCCTCAAATATGTATCTGGTTAGTAATAGATTAAACCGGAAGTGATATGTAAGTGCTCTATAATTTAAAAAAATCCACCTTATTGCGTATGATAAGTATACGAGAAAATCATTGACATACACTTAAAAACAGAAGAACTATAGGGAAAAACTGGAGCTACCCGATATATTGTTTTAACATTAATTCAATGTTCGAGCCAGCAAATTTTAGAAAAAATATGACCCCTTTGGAATGGAAGGGAAATCGGGAAAAAAATTTCCAATATTTTAACTTTAAATTAGGAGGAAAGGTAGATGTAACAAATACACTGTTAATTCAACACTTCATTACATCACACTTTTAAATTCTGATACAAAACGGGTATTCTTCTTACATTTATAAGTGAGTACGACATTTATTAACATGCTGCGACATGTCAATTCAATGACAATATTATTTTACACTATGACTTCTTACAAGGTGAGAATTAACTTTTAACACGAAGACACGTTGTTTACTTTACTCCTAAGTACGCCTATCATGTTTTCAACGCGAATACGGACCAACAAATTGACTTTTTTGAAAAAAAAAGAAGTTTTGAAAAATTCTATCATTGATCTGTTGACTGTTTCGAATTTTATTGACATATTAAATTGTCGGCTCTATTATAATACTCCCTCTGTCCGAATATAAGAGTATCATTTTAATACAAATTTGTGTATAAAATGGGACTCTTAATTTCGGACAGAGGGAGTAGAACTATAGCAGCATATTATGATCAGAAACTGTTTCTTACTGTATATCGTACGAAATTTCCCGATCAACGTCCTTTTTCAACAACAAAAAAACCTATTGAGCTCCAGTAAATCTGCCGGAATCAAGCGGTAAAAGCAAACCACATTGAGGTTGCCTATATGTTGATACATAGAGTAAAAGTTTCAAATGGCTTTCGGTCACCCATGGAATACAAATCCTTACAATGTACGTTTGGTATTGGGAGCGTCTTCTCGGTCCTCACATGTTGATTCAGTTATGCATCGGTAAATAGTCGATCGAGGCGTACTACCAAACACAAAGCGTTTTCCAGCGGCAGAGTGCATGTATCCAGCCGAGACAAAACGCTTTTGGTGGATGCGGTGCGGTTACGAAGACAAATGGCCCAGTATTGGCGGGGCGAGCTGCTGCCGCCAGGTAATGGCCCCCAACTCGACGCCCCTGCAGAGGGCTCACGGCCCGCCGTCGACTATTACCACGTCGGGATAAATGATCATTGTAAATCTTTTCGTTTGTTGCCTTCTCTACTTACTGGTTAACTTTATTTATACTCTAAAGTGGTAGCGTTCAGGCACCTATGCCGGTTCTGTTCGTTTTCATGTTTAATTGCAGTACATTGACTGTAATGGTCCGTGTTCCACGTGAAGGCAGGTAATATACTGGAGGTTAAAAATGTTAATCGCAGGTTTTGTGAACTGTTTTGACGAATTAATTCTGTTAACTAATTTAACCAGTCGACGGGTAGAATTGTCTGAGGGTGTCGCAAAATTAAATTTAAGTACAGTGCAACCTCGTTAAGTCGGACTAGCCGGGACCGCGGCCGATCCGACATATCGAAAATCCGGGTTAAACAACAACATGTATGTACATATGTACAAACAATACAATATTATTTTTATCGAGGAAAAACACTTAAAATACACATCACGATAAGTGATAATACAGTGTATACAGTTTAATTTTTTTTAAATAATTTTGTTAATTTGAGTTGCGTCAGCTTTGAATACCGTTTCCGTGTC